>APFE030875425.1:103287-129307 GCA_000404065.3 Pinus taeda
GAAAACCATCGCGTCCAAAAAACATGTGCGAAAATCATGCACAAAACCATAGGTGGGTCCACCCAACCTAACATAGGGTCCAAAACCAAAATTTTCCGAGGCGCTGCCCCGAACCCCATAAAGTTGGTTACGAGTACCCCTCAAACCCCCTGTTAACTATGTGGAAAGAATATAACACAACCCAACAAGGATATTACATAAATGCATAGTGGCAATTAAGACAAGTACATCTACAATTGTTGGTCTTGAACTCAATGGATAGATAGATTGGGTGGTTTAATTTGTTAATCTATATGGTCAATATGCTTACATCATCTTGATATTGAAAGGCGATAGTACAATAAGATAACCTGATGACAATGAATATCACTGTCATGGGAGCTATGATTAAGCTCTACTTTGATTGGCTAAATATAATGCCTTTGTTGATGATGACTGGAGGAGAGTGATATGCAAGGTTGATGGCCTGAAATCCTATCACAGTTTGGCTCCAGTACATTCAGGAAGAAGAGAAGGAGCCATGTAGCTACTTGAAGATCTCCATAAAGGACTTGTAATTGATGCATTGATAAAGACACACTAGAAAGCTTCCCAATTGAAAGGAACTAAAAGAATACCTTCTATACTTTAGAGGGAGTAAGAAGTCTCCTTTAATGTTAAAGAATGAGCAAGGATATATTCCCTATAAAAGAGGGAATGGGGATATCCTGCTTGGTTGATAGGGAGTGATGACGGAAATTAGATTCTCTTTTATCATGTTTCATGCACTAGGTCAAGACTAACATCCATATGTTTAGTGAAGGCCATTGTAGGGAGAATGGAGGATTGGACAAGTATTTGAAATTAATACTTATTGAGGATGAAGAATCCAAGATAGGAAGTTGACCAAAACTCTTTGAGGATTGGACAGGTATCCAAGACAAGAATGATCAAAGAGGACTGATATTATTTGATGATTTGGAATCCAAGATAAGAATAGTCCTAAAAGGACATAACTAGTGAACATGCAGATGGGGTATGTACCTTGGAGAGGTAGTGTGGTGTCTCACATAAAGCCTCCAACATTATGCTCTAATAAATATTGTCAAGTTAAGGCCTTACTATGATGACAATGTTGGCCATGATGTTGATGCTTAAATTCCATCTCTTCTTATGAGAAACCTTTAGTTTGAGAATTTCCTTCTATCGGTTGTACATTTGTGAATACCTCCATATTTAAGAGGTAGTGTTGGAAAATGTAACAAGTTTCGGTCTTCATAATTGTCATTTTACTCATTTCATTATGTATATCTTATGTTACAATAAAAATAATAAAGAAAAATATTATTTTTAAGCATGGGTTTCATGCTCCATTTTGTTGGTCAACTAGGTCAAGCATGTTCTTCATGCTTCTAGGGTTTGTCAAGTCAAAATAATATTCTTCTTGAGTCAAGAGAGTTTTTTTCATTTGTATAAAATTATAACATCCTTGGGTTAAAGTTTCATGTAATAGTGCATAATAAAGGAAAAATAATACCAAGGTCATGGGACACATATTCCAAGCTGAATGTTGGGAAAAAATTATAGTGGGCATCACTTGCAATTTATTTATGGCTATGGAAATTGGCAAAGGCATTGGTAAAGGAAATGAGGTAATAAATGGCATTTAATTATGAAAATGAAGGAAAATAGGAGAAAAGGAATGTGAAGAGACATAAATTTGCATGCAAGGGAAATTAGAGGGAAAATGAAGGAAAATGAAGAAAAAGGGAGATCAATGATAAAAAGGCATTAGAGAAACAATTCACAACTTTTGTCAGTTTAGTTTTTTCTCTCTCCTTTCATTCTCTCTCTCTAATACATTCTTGCACACTTAGATTATTCTTGGAGCACTTTAGCATTCACTTGGATTTGGAGAAGAAAAGCAAAGGAAAAGGAAAGGAGAGTAAAGGAAAGCAAGGGAGCACAAGGAGAAGGTTGGATCAGCGGCTTCAGCAAGAATATTTTGCAGGTAACAAGTTGAATGTGTGATTTCCTTGCTAGGTTATGAATTCATGGTACATGAATTTTGATTATTTGGTTCATTTATTGTCATTGGCATGGGTTTTTCCTGGATTAACAGTGGTTTCATCCTTGCCTTTCCATTTCCCAGATAACCATGGTGTGACGAGATTCATTCTTGGTTGAGATTTAGATTGCCAGGAGGTTTTGCAAACGAGTGAGGTGGTCTCAGGAAATTCCCAAGGATTGGGGTGGATATGGATTTCTCTGGAAGCCCTCAACAGGTGAGTGGAGACAGGAAAATTTCTCAAGGTATGGTGACCAAATTCTGAGGAAACCAAGCTTGGTTTGGCTTTGTGATCTCAGGACTAGTTTAGGTGAGATCAAGGTAACTTGAGGGTGGATTTGGTTTAACCTCTAGAGTCCCTTGTTTATTATGTCTTGCTTTATCCCATGAGATCCCACATACATGCTTGGAATATAGCACGGGGGTGATTGGATGAAAGAGAGATTTGGTTCAGCCTAATCTATTGTCAAATGGTATGTGGAACTCCCTGAGTTGGTTGAATTTTGGATATGTTAATATGAGTTATTCCTCTAATGTAATTGATTAGCACATGAACTGGTTATTATGTGGATTTTATGGTTGATTTTTCATGGTTTATATTTTGGTTATATGATGGTTATAAGCATAGTTCTATGATGTGCTCTAGCTATGGCATTGTTCATGACTTGATAGTTTATTGAAAGGTTGATGAATGCATGGGCTAACAAGTGTTGTTGTTTCTTGCTTGAGATGGAATTGAGCCTTCTTGGTGATTCTCAAATGAATTTCAGAAGTTTATGATTAGATATGCATTCATGACCTATAGCTTTCATGTTTACCATATATTTGACAAAATGTCTATCATGTACTAGGCATGTTCTGGTCAAGATCTTATTCAAGCTTTGAAAGGTTAGCCTTATTATCACCTTATTTGTGTTTTTGGAAACTTACAGGTAGTTTTTGGCAGTGGTCTTGAGGCTTTCCTAAAAAATTGGCATAGATATTGCGACCACATACACCAAACAAGGGATTTTTTTTGTCATAACCGCATGCAGGCAAGCCTATGCATGTGGTTATAGCCTCATAATTTCATGCACAATGTGTCAAGGGTGTGGTTGGGGTGTTAATTCATTGAAAAAGAGTTTCAAGTCCGAGATTAATCACCTATGGTGGTTGGTAGGCTTTTGAGTGATCTATAGTCTTTAAGGGAGGTCTGTAAGTTGTCGGTTTATAGGCCCCAGATCCATCATTGGAACATGGAGGTCGAGTCACGTCATAGTAGAACTCAGCTCATGTTTACCCTGGAGAGCTTGCAAAAGTGGGTGAATGTGGGAGGGGGTGTTAGGGTCCTATGATTCATATGATTAAATGATGATTGAGTATTTTCTTTTAGTATATCCAATTGTAAATAATATTTTATATTGCAAATGATTTCCAAAAAAAAAGATATATAAATAAAAATAAAAAGAAAAGAGGGTATTATATATATATATATATATATATATATATTATAATATATATATTATTATATATATTATATATATATATATATAATATAAAATGGAATAGAAAAAGAAAAAAAGTGATTAAAATAACCCCATATAAAATAGAATTGAGAGTGATGCAAATTAAAATGCCACTACCAGTTGAATGTTTTCATTTTCTAGGATAAATTTGATTGTTATGTGCAGCTTATTTAAAATGCCACAACTCAAAGTTGTTGTTTGGGTCATACAGCTTAATCATGTTCAAGCAATTTTCAATTTATGTCAATTAGATTAGAATGAATAACTTAGCCAAATAGTGTAATCTTGGCTAAGATTAGGTTAGGTAAGTTAGATGAAGAAATTAATCCAATAGTATAATCTGGATTAATGCAATTGTTAGATTGATTTTACATTTTGACTAGGTGTTTTAGTCCTTTAAATTACAAAAATAAATAAGGGTTGGCACTCCTAAAGGCACCCTAATAGGTTTTAGTTAGGTTATTTTAGGCAAAATATTGAAGTTGGTGGAATCAAAGTTACTTGCAGATCGTTAAAGTGCCAACATTTGGAATTATTTGTCCAAAGTTCAAAACCTTATTGTAAAATTATATACATGACAGGACATTTTATCGTTGGCGCTTAAACAACACACATCTCCCTACTCTCGATCACATCATCCTATTCATCGGGCATCTCCAATGCATTCCCTCCCCCCCCCCGCCATGTCTCCCTTTATCGACATGGGGGGGGGGGGGGGTGTCTGAAAAAATGGTTTCCCCACCGAGCCCTACCGCTACGCATCCCTCTCCCACTATTTCACACCCCCCCTCACTTACCACTTACCACTCATACCCCCCTTCGAAATACACCAACCTTCTTCCCCTTTCCTGCACACTCCCCTTCACTCCTATCCCGACACCTGGCCATGTCCATTACCTAATTAACAATTAACCTCGTTGTCACTCTTGCACCACTCACTGCCTGCCACTTAGATTGTTGTCTCCACTCACCTCCACGTCATTTATCCACATCACCCTTGCAAACCCCACTTCCTTTCCACCAACCATGTGCCTCCACATCATCCCCCACCTCCATGTCACCTCTCGCCTCCACGTCATATGTTCATTTCATGGTTAGTTAAAACTATGTTTTTTCCCCATACAACACAGTAATTTCAAGCATGGTTTACAAATAGCTGAGAACGAATTTTCAAAAAATGAAAGAGGTTTTTTCTAATAACATCCTCATGTACAAAAAATCTCTCAGTTTTCTAATATCTATTATGGTTTGGGAGATTCGGATGAAGCTTTACAGACATATTTTTCTGAATTTTCTTATTTTTAGCCAGTGTTTTCAAATGTGGTTTCCGAGAAGGTGGAAATGAATTTTCAAAAACTGAAAGAGGTTTTTGTTTCTAACATCATAATTTAAAAAAACCTCTCTCTGTTTTCTAATAAATATTATTTTTTGGGATATACAAAGGGAACACAGGACCCTATTTTTCATAATTTCAGGAGGAAAAATCTCATGGACAATTAGTGACTCGGATGCCACCTCTTCAAATAAGAGTTACAATCAAATTCAAATTTCTCTTCTTTATCACCAGAAACTCTCAAGTATAGTGCCATAACTCTTCAAATAGTTTTAGTTGCCTTTATTTTTGTTCTATTTTTACAATCAGTTTAGGATATTTTGAAATGAATCTTGATATTTTTAATCAAGATATTTTGTAATAACTTTTTATAAATACTTCATCAATAGAAGTAAGAGATGTTGGTTTTTGTACAAAAGAAATATATTGTATATTTTTCAAGCCTTAGTAGACTTATCAATAATAAAAAGGACATTATTCACAAGATTCATGTGTTGGACTATTTGATGAAGTGCTGCTCTCACTGTTTATGTGCTTATTTCTTTGTTTCCATGCTTATGTGTTCTTAAGTTTGAATTATTTTACAGAAAGTTGATGAAAAAAATTTGTTGAAAGATACACTCTGATTCTAGCTGTGGATAGTTTAAATGTTTTATTCTTATATCAATTTAAAGAATTCTTAACTTCTCTTTAGCTTCAACTGAACCTATATCTTTTCTTCTATGACATTTTATTTAAATCTAAAATATCCAATTAGTTTAGTTACCTTTCCCTGTGAAACTCCTTTGAAAATCTGAGATAGATCCCTGTTAAGTTTGCAAACTCCATTGCCCAATGGCTCTTCCCTTGCTATTCCAAACAAACCAATTCATAAACCAAACTCTGAACTTTCATAACCAGCCTAGTATCTTAATATAAACAAATCTGAATCTGAAAGAGAGATCCCTCTCTGAAGCTAGCAAGGGCTAGATCCCAGCTTCCAAGTGGTTTGTGTGGTTACCTCTGCAATTATTTCTCAACCTTATTAAATTACAAAGTGTTAATAGGGAGCATTATCGATTGGTATCAAATTGAGGTTGCAGCACTGGACCTCTTGGTAAAGAAAATCGTCATACACGTTTACATGTTTGGCATGCAGGCATGATGGTTAATGGTTGTTGTATGCATTGTGTTTGTTGGGTGTGTGTTATATTATTTCCATGACTAGCCCCACGTGCTGGGGGGTCACGGGGGGCTGATAGGGCCCAATGTTTGTTGCTCTGAGCACAATAGGGGGGGCGATAACCCCCTTCTACGGGGACCGAAGCAGCGCCCTGGGAAAAAAAAATGGGCCCTATATTAGGTGGTTGAACCTACCTATGGTTTTGTGCATGGTTTTCGCACATGGTTTTGGCAATGATGGTTTTCTGCCCATGGTATTTTGTAGATCCGATCAAGGGAACTATGGTTATGTTCTAATCCAGGGTTAATGGATTGGGGTTTATGGATGCTTTGGCATGTATATATATGTATTGTAACATTGAAAGGAATATAACGAAAATTCAATCTGACAGTCTTAGTTTTGGGATCTAAGGGAAAATATTTGTGTATATCTGTTTTATGTTTTATGCTTTCGCCATTTTTTATTTTCTATTTTTAGAATTCGTATGCAAGTAATTTCTATATGGGGTTAAAACCTACATTTGGTATCAGAGTTGTTTTGACTTCAAGGGGATGCCTTTGCTACTGAGGGGGTTTTCTCGGGCCTGTGGCAGACCCTGTTCAATGAGAGATCTAAGGTATTGTAATATTATTTTGCATTTTACTTTTACTGTCAAAAATGAAAAAGAAAAAAAAATAAATAAAAATAAAAATAATGTAATATGTATTGTATAATATATATATATAATATATAATATATATATATATAATAATATATATATATATATATAATATATATGTATTATATATGTATATGTATAGTATGTATATGTATAGATACATATATACGATATATATATATTATATATATATATATATATAATATATATATATATATATTATATATTATATATATATATATATATATATATATAATATATTATATATATATCTATATATAATATATATATATATATATATATATATATATATATACAAGAAAAGGAAAAAATGAAAAGGGTATTTAAAAAAAAAAAGGTGGTGAAAACCCTTAAAAAATCAAAATGTGCGAGCTAGCTCAAATGTCGCATTAGATATTAAATAAATTTAATTTAATTAGTTTAATTTGCAAATTTAATCACGATTAGTTAATTGTTAATAAAGTTTTGGTTGATATGACTTGTTTTTCATATGTGATATCATTCACACTACAATAAAGTGCCACAATCTATTTCGCCAAGGTCTATGGCCCTCAGCGACTTCGGACCCCCTTGGCCCCTCTGGTAGTTAATCAAAGGGGGTGGAGGGGAGGGTGGGTCCGAAAAGCAGATTCTCCCCATCCCGCTTTTTGTACGTGTCACTCCCTCATCAATTTTGGACCCCCCTCCGTCTAAACCATTTACTGCTCACCCCTCGAAAACCGCTTTCCCTCATTCCCGCCTAAATAATAACTATCAATCGCGTTCCCACCAATCCAATCCTCCTTTGCCAAGTGTCAAGTTCCTATTTCAACTATTATATTACCGTTAATTATCCATTCCAAGAATATAATCGTTGCCAAAATTAATGAACCAACTCCATTAACGGGCATTTTTCAATGGTAAATTCTCTCTCCCATAAAATAAAAGAAAACCTCATTCAGCTGTCCTTTTCTCTATTGTTCTACGATGTTAAGCGACTGAGCCTGCTATTGCAACCAAGAATCAAACCAAATAGTTTTCCACCAACCAACTCCCTGGTAATTACAATCTTTTGTTTCATTTATTTTCAAAATGTCTTCAAAAGGTAAATCTAAAGCCGTAGTGGAAAACCCTATGTTTCCCCCTGTAATTGTCCTAGACCACCAGCCCTTAGTAGATCAACATTATAAAATCTCTGGAACCAATTGTGAGTTTGATCTTTACAAACTCCACAATTGGTTAAAACAAAAAAATTTTGATCTCAGTGACGAATTGAGTTTGCGAGACTCCTTCCTACCTCAATTCATTTTTCCACAAATCCATCATTTCCTATAATATCTCATGGTGCCATTTCAAGTAGATACCTAGTCAAAGAGTTATTATTGCCTAGAAAAATGACATCCTGTTCACAATTACCCCTAAATCCATATGTCAAATGCTCCAAATCGAAAATTAAGCATCTTTGCACCCCTTATTTATAGACTCCCTCATGGAACTCTAAAAAAACTTGACTTTCCCCCACAAAGCCAAACATTTTGAGACATTTCTGCCTAAAAATGTCCAATTGCCAAAAACAAACCCACCTTACCCCTCCTCAATATTTCCAAAAATGACAAAACAAATTATTTCTATAGTTTCTTGTTTGTTGGGCGATCAAACTGATCAATGGGTTGATGAAGCAATTATAGGTTTTCTATCCGTGTTCTTAGCAGGAGAAAAGCCTTTAGTTATTTTCCATTATATTGAATTCTTGGTAGAGGTCATCCATGAACAATTTCTTAAATTTTCTATCGAAGGATTTTTCAAGCATGCTTCAATCTTATTTTACTTGTTCTTATTTCATCAAGAAGATAAATTTCAATTTCCACTGCATAAACTAAATGAACAGGGAAATGCACAGTTTGTGATTCATTGGACTTCCTTGGTAAGGAAGAATACCAATGAATTCACATTCAATGATTATATGGATTAGTTTTATACATATTTTCTTTCCTACTTAATAGTGATGTTGAACCCCCCATTTTTTCAATGGATTAAATTAATTTAGGATTAAGTAATTCAATATTTAAATAAAATTAATATTATAACATTCTAATCTATATTAAAAATAAAAATAAAACCCCTTCACATATCTATATGAATTAAATAATTAAAAAGGAATTAAATAATTTAATTTAATAACCTAAAGAAAATATTTTTAATTAAATAAATGTAACATTCTAATATATAATATATTATAATTAGTTGTTATTCACTAAACTTAGAATATTATTCTATTATTAGAAGTTATTACTTTTGACTTATTAACATTATATAATCTAGTCGTTATATAGTCGTTGATGGTCAACATAGCCATTTGGAAGATCTGCTCTCCCTATTTATCTTGTAGCCATGATCTGACTCCTCAACTTGTCCTGACGATGAACCACACTAGCTGGTTCGAAACGCGTCGATAGAGGTTTTCTACATGTGATTCATGTCAAAACTGTTCTTATAAGTGATGTTGAACCTAGAATTGGACCTAAGATTAAGAGAATTCTACATCTCAGTGAATAGACAAAGACAGGTGACTGGTACCTGTATCAAAACTACACCGAGATCAAAGTGTATGGATGTGAATTTCCTCCATATAAATTGCCTAAGCTTGTTCCCGTAAGGATTTTTGCATTAGAGTATATTAGGGAAATGATAAATATGGATGAGCTACACTTTGTGTCAGCCAAAAATAAATCTCAATTTAAGATCAAAACACAGGTTGGACCTTTCATTTATAATGCCAGGACAGCAGCAAAGGAAGCATATGTGCTCCTTAAACAATGAAATTTAAACTCAGTTTTACTTAGTCATATGATCCTTTAGAAATTGTCTCAAAGTTGAGAGTAGAGCAGAAAGATACTCCTTATACTCAAACTCCTAGACCTAAAATTGAACAATATATGAATCAAGACGAATAGCAAGAAAATACATTATAAGAAGCAAAGGAATAGGTACTTTCTTCTACAACATCACAGACTCCAGTGCCATAGGAAAAGCATGATAAAAGACCAAGGGAAATTGTTTCCCCTCTAGACTCAGGACTTCAAGGGAAATAATTCCAAATATACAAAAATAGGCGGAAAATTAATCCAACGGAAGTGTCTTTGCAGGAAGAAAATAGATGGAATACAATAGTCTTAACAGGTCCTTACACTACTACCTTCCCTCGAAATAAAGAAATTTTTATAGGGTCACCAACATCTTTAGCTTCTCAAGAGCCATTCGAAACATCTCAATCAAGAGAATTAGTCCATGATCAATCTGAACCAAGTATATTTGCAATATATAAGGAAATTAAAAAGAAGAATGAAATCTTGAAAGCTACAGCATATTCTCAGTTATGGAAGCAAACAACATCATCACAACACAGACTTCTCTCTACTTTTGATACTGAGAAAGGAAAAATGTAAATATCTTTCCTTGAAGCTGAAGTTCCTTTTCCTAATATTGCAGATGACTACAAAAAGTCCATTTTTTCTTTTAACATTGATCAAATCCATCCTATTGATCAAATGGATTTGCATAAACAGACAGGTGAAATGTTGTATTCTACTCTGAAAAATTCAGCAATGGCAGCATCCAGACTCTAGGCTTCAGTTAACAATATCTAGTCTCAATTAAAATTAGAAATAATATCTTATTTGGCAAAAGACACCAAGATAAAGTATTTAGAGGATTTGGTGATTAAACTTCGATATGATCCCAGTAATTTAAAAGTTGTTGAAGAGATAATTAAAAGAAAAAATGTTGATATTGTAGCATTAAAGAAGCAGCTTGAACTTCCATCTACTGAAGATCCACAAACAAAGGAAGTTAGTCAACTGGAAAATGAAAAAGAATATATGTTCAAAATCATCATTAAACAAAATGGACATATTAAGGAAATGGAGACTGACATAGAAAAACTGTTAAAAGAGAAAGAATAACAATCAACTCAATTAGCAGTTATTCCTCTAACAGTAGTTCCATTCACATGTACATCAACAGCAGGGGATTCTACTTCAACAACTACTACAACGGTGGAGACACAGCCTACAGATACATCAACTGAATTAATTAGAGCTATGGAAGATTTATCTATCAGAGGATAGGAGATTGAAAAATTGAAGTCTCATCTTCATAATCTCCAAGAACAAAAATTAAAAATTGATAATGTGTATTTGTCAGAGCTTCAGAAAACTCATAGATTAACTCACGTGATTGAATTTCTAGAGAATGAATCTGTTATGGCACAGACAATTGCGCAAGCAAAGGAGAACATCTGGGTAGAGATTAATGAAGCCATGATTGAAATTTGGCCTTCGATTGGAATTATTTTCGAGCAAGAAGAGTTGGTGCAAAAATCAAAAGAAGTCATAAAAGATGTAAAGGAAAATTTGGGACAGAAACCAAGTGAAGCTACTGCCTTAATAAGAATTTTAAATTCAAATACAAAAGAAGAACCGAAATAATATGAGATCGCAGATAGAAATGAGACAATTCTTGAGGTAAGAATAGTTCTTACTAAAAGAAATTTAATGCTACAGTTAGAGAATAAATGTGATAATATGTAGGCCAGCATTCAAAAATTCCACAGAAATTTCAATATACTGCATCAAAAATGACTTCCAAGTTTAAAGGGGATGGGAGATAAATTAGTTCAGCTCAATAAAAGTTATATTCCATAGCAAGAGATAAATCCAAATTTTCCACCATAAATGGAACTATTCCAGGGAAGGATTTCATGGAAGGTTTGAATTTCGACTTATTTATCAAACATGAAATAAAACATGTGTTTATAGTCAATCCCACTTTCCAAAAATATACCAAAGTGGATGAAACTCATAGAAAGTTAATCAAATTTTCCATCTCGGATGAAGAAAGATGGGATAAATTATGTCATCTTCTTGAGTAAACATGTATTAATCTTTAGCAGCAGAGAAGTATCCTTTTCAGTCCAAATCATCATCAAAATCCTCGAAATCGGTGCTAGAAAGATTCAACAATTTAATTTTCTTATTTCTTGTACTATTTTTGTAAACAGTTTTTTAGATATTTTGTAAACAATTCTTGATATTGTATTCAAGATATTTTGAGGAAAATTGTATGAATTCTTCATATATCGAAGTACAAAGATTTGAAACTTTGGGATAAGTTATCAAGCATAATTGTATTCATTCTGAATTTGCCTCAAAGCAGTTGTGTTCTTGTAAGTTATTCGTTGTTATTTCATTTTATATTGTAAATTTCTACATATATTTAAATTTGAATTGAGAAATCTGGGTAATATAAGGTTGAGTATCAACCTGCATGAAATCCCCAGTGAAGTTATAATATATTACAAAGATTAGTGTATTGGACTGTTTGTATGAAATAACTCCTCTACATCTTTAAATTGTCACTTCTTCATCAATTTAAATATATTTTTGTTGGGTTGTAAATATTGGTTACATGCATCTTTTCCAAATGGTTAATTAAATAATCTATGTGATTTTTTATAGACCATAGACTCTTTGATTTTTGCCTTACGCATCTCTTTTAAACCAAATTTTTGTCAAGAGGTGGAGAACCATCCCTTTTATTATATCATGATTAATTAAGATTCAACACATGTCTGAATTAGTTTATAACATTGGTCATCCAAATATTTTAAAAAACTAACAAAATATTTTAGATGTGCTGACATAATTCCTAACCTAGAATTATCTTCGAAGGTACAACATCATACTGGCGTCGTTGTCGGGGAACGAAATTCTTGAATTATTTTCCCTGGGACAATGATTAAAATCTTACCTTTTAATGGTGAATAAAAGGTTAGTACTTTAGAAGCATTCACATGTCGATTCCACAAAAATAAATTGGCTTCATGTAGACACACTATGTCTCTCTCAGATCCGTAACTTTATTCTCCATTATTGAATCTTGAGAGATTGGTAAGATTTGCCACTGCAAGACAAAGACTAGAAGCCTCTACTTATGCTTTTGTAATACATTCATCTGAAATTGTTCCTGCAACTAATCCTTTTAGAGCTGCCTCAATTCCCCCTGAATTATCAGATCTGCCACCTAAAGTGTTAGATTTGTTCTCTAAATGAGTTGATTTGTAGTCAACTCTTCTAGTTTATCAATTAGAATCCTATCAGATTCCTGAAACCCTTTCTGAATCTCCTAAATCGGAAACAGAAATAGGTCTACAATTACCAGAATTGAAACCTAGAGATTTTATTTCCTCAATAATTCACACTTATCCATCTAATTCTATTAGCTTTGAGGACAACTTTTCTGTTTACACAAATCATTTGTTTGATACTAAAGGAAAGTTTGGTCTAGAGGAATAGAAATTAGTCATACAAACACCTAGAAAAACAAAAACTTCTAGAAACACTTCCAATTCATCTTCACCCCCTACAACTCCTAAAAGTTCATCCTCATCCCCTTCATCTTCATCTTCATCTTCATAAAATCTTCATCAAATATAATGGTTAATAATCGACCCATCATTCAGGCTCGTTATGCAACCTTAGTTCTCCCCAATCAGCTAAATAATTTCCCAAATGGATACCTCAAGCACTTACCTAGATTCATTGGTGAAACTGGTTTGTCTGATGAACATCATCTAGCAACTTTCTAAGAATTTGTTGATAACATGAATATAGAATATGAACATGTCTACATGATGTTGTTTGTTCAATCTCGGAAGGTAATGTTAGGATCTGGTTTAGACAATTAAGAGCTAATTCAATCCCTTCTTGGAATGAATTTGTTACTATTATTAAAAACCAATGTGGAGTTAAAAAAGATCCAGTATACTATCTAACTGAATTTGATGACCTTACAAGAAACCCTAGTGAACCTGTGGCTGACTTTATAAAATGATTTAATAAAATTTATAACAAAATGCCACCAGATTGTAAGCCACCAGTAGTTGATGCGAAATTCAATTTCTCTAAATGATTTGATGATGACTTTGCACTTATGCTTAGAGAAAGAACTTATGTAACCTTAGCAGACATGCAGGCTAATGTTATTGAGGTTGAGGCAAATAGATCCGCCTCAGCCAAACTCAAAGCAAAGGCTGAGAAAGTTGAAAGAAAAATGAAAGATAGGAAAGAAGGAGGTTCTTCTTCTAAAATCAAAATTGAGGATTACAAAATCGATGAAATCACTTCCTTACTTAGAAACCTTTCAAATAGGATTTCAAAGATTAAAACTCAACCTAGAACTGTTCAAGAGGCATCAAATAGACCTCAAGCCCAGTTCAAAAGACATTTCCAACCCCAAATTTTACAAAGACCCAACCCAGATCAACAAATTCAACCACCATTAATGATTGATGATCAAGAACCTGAAGAAGTTGGACCATTAATTTCTAATGACATAAATTATTTAAATGATCAATCACAACGAAATGTTATTATTCTAGTTTCCAATGATCAAGCTTTAATTCAAAATCAAGAAACTTCACAGGTTTCTAAATATCAAGCCTTCTCAGAATTTATAATAGTTGAATTAAGTAGAAGATATGAATTAAGGCCTAGACTAGGCCCTGGTAGGCCAGCCAAGAATGTTACAGTCAATGAGCCTCCAATAAAAGCTACTCGAACTCAAACAACTGTAATTCAGCCACTAGCTCAACCCAATGAAAATAATACTTTTGAAAAAATTGTGCCAACAGTTTTCAATATAGAAAAAGAGTTAGAGAAAGTCAAAATCCCTATTCCACTGTCTAGACTCTCTAAAACCCCAGGATATAAAAACCAAGTATCAAAGTGAATCCAATCTTCAAGTATAGATGCTAAGGGGGATGTGATCAGTTTACAAGATGAAAAACCTTCAATGGTTGTTGGTCCTAGTTCTGACATGATTGATGAGAACGTTCCTCCCTTCTATCTTACTCTCAAAGTTCATGATTTTCTTCTATATAACTGCATGTTAGACTCTGGAGCCTTTCACAATTTTATGCCCAAAGTAATCATGGATTAATTACAATTGCAAATTACTAAACCTTACTATGATTTGTACACCTTTGACTCCAAGAAAGTTCCTTGTCTTGGACTCATAGAATACTTAGTTGTAACTTTAGCACAAATCCCTGTAAAAAGTGTAGTACTAGACATTGTAGTCACAGATATCCCTCCCAAATTTGGAATGTTGTTATCAAGATCATAATGTGCCAAATTAGGGGGAAATTTGCAGATGGACATGTCCTATGCTACTATTCCTATATATGGAGGTGAACACCTTAGGTTATACAGAGAGGTAATATTCATTAATACCATTTGTAGGGTTGATCAAGCAATCAATCACCCGATTTATGATGTTGATCAGGATTTTGGATGCTTCACATTGTCATAAAATGATCTCCAAAATTCTCATCTCAACATTGAACAAATTGTGAACAAACCTAAATGTATAAAAATTGATCTGTGGAAGATATACTTTGATGGGGCTTGTTCGAAAGATGGAGATGGAGTAGGAATTGTATTAATTTCTCTAGATAGAGAAAACATAACCCAATCCTTTAAGTTAGACTTCGATGTTACTAATAATGTAGCAAAATATGAAGCCCTACTTTTAGGCCTTGAGTTTGCTAAAAGTATGAAGGTTGAAAACTTAAGTGTTTTCAGTGACTCAAAATTAATTGTCAAACAAGTAAGAAATTTGTGCCAAGCAAAACATCCTAGGCTTAGATCTTACCAAAATGAGGTATGGGATTCCATAGAAAACTATTTCCAAGCTTTTAACATCACAGCGATCCCAAGAGATGTAAACATGTATGAAAATTCTTTAGCAGTTTCTACAAGCTTCTTTAAAATTCCTGATCCAATGCAAATCCAATATCAAATTCAGGTAAAGTATAGGAATTCAATCCTTAATAATCTTACACACTGGCAAGTGTTTAAAGATGATGAATAATTGAAGAGTTTCCTACAAGTAATTGATGATTTCTCAACCTTGCAAATTGATGAAGAACAAATTCTTGATCATAAATAAACTCATAAAGATGAATCGTCACAATTAGATAACAAGATAGTTGATCATAATATCCTTCAATTGCCAAGTAATTTCATTCCCAAGGGTCTAATCCCTCTTGAAAGGCTTTTTTTATCATAATATTGTTTTGAAAACCTCATTACTAAACACACCACAAGAGTATGTAGAATACTATAACATTGGAACTGATCAAGGCATTAAGAATGTGAAAAAATTCCACATCCTTACCTAAGGATGTAAAAGACAAGTATATCAATCTCTTGAAACATTATAAATATGTATTCCTGGTCTTATGACGAGCTCAAAATTTATGATACAAATCTTATTGAGCATAAGATCCCTTTAAAACCAGAAGCCAAACCACTTCAGCATAAATTAAGAAGAATTAATCCAATTTTTCTTCCAATCATAGAGAAAGAATTAAAGAAAAAATTGGATGCCAAAATTATCTCTCCTCTTAGATTTTATGAATGGATTGCAAATTTAGTTTCTGTAAGAAAAAAGAAAGGTGAAATTAGACTGTGTGTGGATTTTAAGAATCTGAACAAATCATCCTTAAAGGACAATTATCCATTACCTAAAATGGACCCATTATTACAAATGTTTTCAGGTTCTAATAGAGTTTCCATGCTAGATGGTTTCTCTAGATATAACCAAATTTTGGTAGCTCTAGAAGACAGAAAGAAAACAACATTTACAACTCCATGGGGTACTTTTATGTATGCCAGATTGTCATTCGGTTTAATCAATGTAGGGGCAACATTTCAAAGAGCTATGGATTTAGCTTTTGTTGGAAATATTAATAAGTTCATTGTTATTTATCTGGATGATCTAACTGTGTTTTCAAATTTTGATGAAAATCACTTAAAGCACTTGAGAAAGGTTTTGATAGGTACAGAAAATTCGGAATTTTCCTCAACCCAAAGAAATATGTGTTCGCCATAAAGGAAGGAAATTTACTTGGCCACATCATCTCAAAACAAGGAGTGGTAATTGATCCAAAACAAGTTTCAGCTATTGAGGTAATTGGTCTCCCTAGAAATAAAAAGGAAAGTCAAGATTTTTTAGGAAAAAATAATTTTCTAAGGAGATCTATACCAAACTATGCTGAAATTGTTAAAGATATTAATGACATGATGAAGAAAGATCATAAGTTTGATTGGAAAGTGTAGGCTAGATATGCATTTACACAAATCAAAAAGGCTATTTCCGAAGCCCCAATACTAGCCAACCCTGATTACTCAAAACCCTTCAGCGTTTTATCTTTTGCCTCTGACACCACTTTAGCTATTGTTTTACTGCAAAAGAATGCATAGCAAGAGGACCAACCAATTTCCTTCTTTAGTAAAGTTATGAGATATGCAGAACTTAAATATGACATCATTGAAAAACAAGCTTATGCCCTTGTACAAGATCTAAAAGCTTTCAGAACTTATGTCCATTCGCCTATTAAGGCCTATGTCCCAAACAATGTTGTCAAGCCCATTTTGACCCAACCTGATACAGGTGGTAGAAGAGGGACATGGATATCTAAAATTCTTGAATTTGATCTAGACATCAAATCTACTATGCTGGTAAAAGGACAGGGTTTAGCCAAGATCTTGGCAAAATCTAATTGTAAAGTTCTAGGAATAAACACTATTATGCAGATATCAGGAGAGAAGAATCCAAAAGAACCTTCCTCTAGTTCACCAGAGAAGAATCCACAAGAACCTTCCTCTAGTTCACTAGAGAAGAATACACAAGAACCTCCTCTTCTAAAGACTCAATGCCTCTTCCACTTCACATTGAGGAAAAGTTTGTGTTATCTGAATGGTATGCTAATATTGTACATTTTCTTTGTGATTTCAAATACCCTCGTGAATTCACCAAAAATCAATGCATAACTCTTAAATTGAAGGATATGAAGTATTGTATTATAAAATGCCAACCTTTATTGGAAAGATCCGTTAAATATCTTACTTATGTGCTTGACTGAGAGTGAAATAGAAGGTGTTATTTCTCAGTTTCATTATGCTTGGAGAGAAACAACCCATAAGATTTTGAGAGCAAGTTTCTACTGGCCAAAGTTGTTTTCACAGGTTGGATAAAAAGTCAGAAGTTGCATTCCATGTCATATTTTTGTTGGTAAGCAAAGATTTTCAACACTCCCTCTTGTTCCAATTTTGATTCGGGCACCTTTTTTACAGTGGGGACTTGATTTCTTTGGAGAGATACATCCATCATCCAGCAATCAGCAATGATGGATTCTAACTGCCACAGATTATTTTATAAAACGGGTAGAAGTTATCATGGTCAAAAATGCTACAGATGTTGTTTTCATTAAATTTATTGAGGAAAATATATTATTTAGACTTGGTTGTCCTCATAAAATAGTTATAGATACTGCACAAGTATTTAGTATTGTTAAAATGATAGAACTTTGCCAAAAATATCAGATTCTATTGCGTCATTCTACTCCATACTACCCTCAAGGAAATGGACTGGTAGAGTCATCAAATAAAATGTTGGTAAAGGTAATCAAAAAGGTACTTGCAAACCATAAGAGAAATTGGGATAGTCATCTTAAATACACATTCTGGGCCAGTAGAGTTTCATCCAAAAGGTCAACAGGTTCCCTTTTCAGCTTGTCTATTGTACTGAGGCCATTCTTCCTACACAACTAGCTTTCCTGTCATGAAGTTTTTAAAAAAATCAAATGAAGAGCTTGATGATTTTTCTAGGAGAATTAATCAGATTATAGAATTGAATGAAAATAGAGATGAAGTTCAGTATAAACTTCATCAATATAAAAACAAGATGAAAACTTTGTTTGATAGGAAAGCTAGAGAAATATATTTCAGGGAAGGAGATATGGTTTTGAAATGGGATGCCCCAAGAGAACAAAAGGATAAACATGGAAAGTTTGATAATCTTTGGTTGGGGTCATTCAGCATTGCAGAGGTCAAAGGAAACAATACTTTCATTTTACAAAACCTAGAACAGAGGTACTCTAGATTGCCTATCAATGGACAGTATCTCAAGCACTATATTCAGTACTGAAAGATGTTACAACCATAAATCATTGTACATTTTCGGTTTTATCTATTTTTCAGGGCAAGTGTGATTTTCACAGCAAAGACTCCATAGCCCAAGGAGAAGGCACATTGATCTGCATGTTCTCTGCATCTCACAGGGAAACGCAGTCTAGAGTCGATGTTGTAACATTATTCTCCATTTTACTTTTATTGTCAAAAATGAAAAAGAAAATAAAATAAAATAAATAATATATATATATATATATATATATATATTATATATAAAGAGAATGAAAAGGGTATTTAAAGAAAAAATAGATATATATTCAAAAGGAAAAAATAAAAATAAAGAGAGTGATGAAAACCCTTTGAAAAATCAAAATGTACGACCTAGCTCAAATGCCACATTAGATATTAAATAAATTTAATTTAATTAGTTTAAATCGCAAATTCAATCAAGATTAGTTAATTGTTAATAAAGTTTTGGTTGATATGACTTGTTTGTTGTATGTAACATCAATCACGCTACAATAAAGCATCGTGATCTATTCCACCAAGATCGATGGCCCTCAGCGACTTCAGAACCCCTTTGCCCCTCTGACAGTTATCAAGGGGGGGTCTGAAAAACGGATTCTCCCCATCCCTTCTTGTATACATGTCACTCCCTCATCGATTTCAGAACCAACCCTTTTATTATATCATGATTAATTAAGATTCAACACATGTTTGAATTAGTTTAGAACATTGGTCATCCAAACATTTTAAAAAGCCAACAAAATATTTTAGATGCTCTAACATAGTTCCTAACCTAGAATTATCTTCTGAGGTACAACATGCAGGATCGATTCTTGTGGTGAAAGAATATGGCGAGGAGTGGAAAGATAGAGATCGAGAAATTTAATGGTCAGAGTTTGAGTTGTGGAAACTCAAGATGGAGGATCTGCTAATGGATAAATATGAGTGGATTGCGGTAGATACGGATACTAAACCAACGGCATTCTCAGTTGAAGACTAGGCGAAGTTGGATCGAAAGGAAAAGAGCACAATACGGTTGTGTATCCCAAATTCAGTGTTGTTGAATGTATCAAGGGAAGCTTTCGCAAAGGGTTTGTGGGACAAGTTAGGGACTTTGTACCAGTCTAAGTCTCTTGTGAATAAATTTTTCCTAAGAAAAAATTTGTACAACCTAAGGAGTAAGGATGGAGACTTGGTGATAGAGCATTTGAATGCCTTTAATACTGTGGTAAGCCAGTTGTTATCTGTTGATATAAAAATTTCAGATGAAGATAAGTGCATCAATTTGTTGTGTTCTCTACCAGATTCGTGGGATAGTTTGGTTATTGCAATAGGTAGCAATGTGACTGCCTTGCAGTTTGATGACGTAGCCTCATCCTTGTTGTTAGAGGATATGAGATGGAAAAATACGGAGGGCCAGAATGGTGATGCCTTGTATATATGAGGACAATCCCAAAACAGAAACAAAAATAAATCCTCAAGTGGGAGATCCAAAACTCCAAGAAAACCTGTAAAGTTGAGCTAGAAATGCAAAAAGGAAGGGCCCTTCAAAAAGGACTGTAGATCTAAAGCTCCTGAGAAAGGAAAGGGATCTGATGATGCTCCTTCTGCAGAGGTGAAAACCACCTCAGATGAAGGTGGGGATGTGTACTTGGCTTCTTCTTCAAGTACACATGTATATCATGAGGCATGGTTTATTGACTCAAGTGCATCATTTCACTACACTCCCCACAAGGAGTGGTTCTGTGAGTATGATAAATATGATGGTTGTGATGTCTTCTTAGGGGATGAAAGAAAGGCTAGAATCATCAGCCATAAAAAAAATCAAGTTGAAGTTGCAAGGTGGAAGGATTAGAACACTTTCGAGTGTTCTGCATATTCCTACATTGTCCAGAAATATGATTTCTATAAGAAAGTTGGATGATGTAGGTGTAAAAAAAATGTTCGAGAAAGATGCTTGCAAGATGGTTCGAGGAGCACTGGTATTGATGTGGAGATTTCAGATTGGAACTCTGTACAAGCTTCAGGGTAGCATTGTTATTAATGGGTGCAACAGTTCTGTGGTTCCTAAAAGTGGAGCACAAAATCTAGTGGTCTATGGAGAAAATACCATGTTATGACATCAAAGGCTTGGAAATATTGGAGAGAAGTGACTTTGAATACTTCATGGTAATGGTATGGTAGATGGTATGTCTAATTTCTCTCTGGATTTTGATTTCTATGAAAATTGTGTATATGGGAAGCAGAATTGGGTGAGTTTCCCCTTTGGTGCTAAGAGGGTGAAATGGATATTACAGCTTGTGCCAAGTGATGTGTTTGGACCTGTGTCGGTTCCATCACTGGGTAATTTTGTGTACTATGTATCATTTATAGATGACTTCTCAAGGAATACATGGATATATTTCCTTAGGAATAAATCTGAAGTCTTTGACAGGTTTAAATAATTTAAGGCTCTGGTGGAAAACTAGACAGAGAAGAAGATAAAGGTGTTAAGGACTGATAATGATGGAGAGTTCAGCAAGAAGGAATTGAAGAGTTCCATAAGAAGTGTAGTATAGCACGATAGAAGACTAATCCATACACACCTTAACAAAATGGATTTGCAAAAAGAATGAACATGACGTTGATGGAAAAGGCAAGAAGCATGCTCAATGGTGTTGGGTTAGGACAGGAATTCTGGGCAGAGGCGATGGAGAATGCATGTTGCATGGTCAACAGATCACCTTCATCAGCATTGGAGGATAAGACTCCACAAGAGGTATGGATTGGTAAGAAACCATATCTTTCACATCTAAGGGTATTTAGATGTGATGCATATGTACATGTTCCAAAGGAGAAAAGAACCAAGTTGGATAGTAAATCTGAAAGGTGCATCTTTATTGGGTATAAGGATGGTTAAAAATGTTATAAGATTTGGAATCCAGAAACAAGGAAGGTACAGTCGTGATGTGGTGTTTAGAGAGATGAAATATGTTATTAAACATGAATTCCTACCAAAGGGACCTAAGAAGATAGAGTTTGAGCTAAAGGAGGAGGAACTAAACTCTACAACAAAAGAGGAATCAGAAGATGAAGAGTCACAAACTGTAGTTGTGAGAAGATCAGTTCGAGAAAGAAGGTAACCAAAAAGGTATAGTTCAGCTACTTTCTATTCAAATTTTCCTTTATCTATTACTCATGATGATCCTAGAACTGTGAGGGAAGCAGTAAATTCAGAGGATGGAAAACTCTGGAAAGAGGCCATGGTTGATGAATTGTAATCTTCGCACAAAAATAAGGCTTGGCATCTGGTGGAGTTTCCAACTGGAAGGAAACCCATTGGTAGAAAATGGGTGTTTAAGAAGAAGATGAATGCAAAAGGTAAGGTGGAGAAATACAAAGCTTGGTTGATATAAAAAGGTTATTCCCAGGTGTCGTGATTTTGGTGATATTTTTTCTCCTGTTGCCAAGGTATCCTATATTAGATTACTTTTATCTATTGTTGTTGCTTTTGATTTTGAGGTAGAACAGATGGATGTGAAGACACCATTTCTTCACAGGGATCTAGAAGAAGAGATCTACATGAAGAAACCTGAAGGCTTTGTGATGAAGGGTAAGATAGAATTGGTATGCAAGTTAAAAAAGTATTTGTATGGGTTAAAACAGTCACCAAGGATGTGGTATCAGAAATTTGATACATATATATGGGGATTTGGCTTCACTAGAAGCAAAGCGGATCACTGTGTGTATTTTAAATTAATTGGTGACCGCGTTATTTATTTGGTCTTGTATGTGGATGATATGTTGTTGATTGGAAATAACAAAGAAATTATCCAAGAATTGAAGACCCAATTGTCCTCCAAATTCAACATGAAAGATTTTGGTGTTGTAAACTATATTTGGGCATGGAAATTAAACAAGATTAGGAAAAAAGGAAATTTTGGTTAAACTAGAGGAAGTATGTCGAGACAATATTGCAAAGGTTTAATATACAGGATAGTAAACCGGTGAAGGTTCCTATTCCTGTCAATGTGTTGGGCATGGAATCCCCCCAAGGCATGTTTTGGGGCTCAAAACCCATATTTTGACTAAATTTTGTTGTAAAGCTCCGCGAATTACGGGTGTGGGGTGTGAAAGTATGATAGAGTCATAGGGTTGTCCGCCCTAGTTTTGTAATGTAATGTCAGCTGGATAGACCTACCCATGGTCCACGAACCACAGAATTGTATAAATAGAGCGAGGATCTAAGTGTAAGATAGATAAAATAGGGAATAAAGGATGAGCATGAGAAGTCTAAGTGATTGAGTCATAGTGTGAAGTGTGCCTTTGGGTTGTAGGGTAGGAGAAGGCTCTGTAGTTAAGTGCGTTGAGGCCTAGTAGTCCGCAGCTGAGTGCGTAGACCCCTGTGGCTGAGTGCGTAGGGCGAGTCAAGTCTGTAACCATTGAAAGAATCAATAGAGAGAAGTTTGGTTATAATTTGTGTATATGTTCTTGGGTTAATACATGATTGTTATAACTTGAAAATATAATGTTTATTTACTGCGCACACCTGTATGAATGTTTTATGTTGTTAAGTATAACTCAAAGCACTCAAGTAAACAAAGATAATTAACTAACATTGGAATATAAGCAAGGTCTTGGGTAATAGTGCAAAACGCAGCACAGCCCCTGGATAGGGCTGTGCGAAGGCAGTGTATCAGGTCGCAAGGAACGGGAAGGTGCGCGAAGCAACCTGCACGCAAGGAGAAACTGCGGACCAGTCAAACTCATCAGACATCTCCAGGGTGCGGAAACTTGGTTCTAGAACACTCCCATACTATTTCGGTTGAGACCTCAGTCCGCGCTCTGCAGGCTATTTTCTAAAGGGCCAGTAGTACCAGGATTTGTTTGGCTAACTAACTCTGAACCTGGGTCAAGCCCCAACAAGCCAATAAATGGTTCCGTTGTCAGGACCGGGATCTATATAAAGATATCTGATGTTGTACCACTGGAATCCACCAAAGAAATGAATTGAGGAGTGGTTGGACAGAAAGATTAACGAGTTCGCGACGCAGGAAAACAGGAATCCACAATTATCAAAGGAAGAGTGGTTAGATTGCTACTCGTACACAAATATCCATGAAATTTTCTTTGCATCCTTCCCCACTGAGTTGTACGAGTGGATCACAAGCTAGCAGATAGCCAAGGACGGTGTAAACTCGACAAACCTATTGTGTGGACTCCAGTGTTGGTAAGCAGACTAGAAGCATCAAAAGATAGGATCACATGCATTGTTGATCACTAGCTGGATTGAATCATCAAAGGATTCATCACCGAATTCACAGTAGATACTTCAGTCAGCTATAACAAGGCAGAACGACGCTTCCTCAAGGGACTGCGAGGTAAGTACATTAAATCTTTGAACACGTGGATTAAAATGCTATTGTGTGAAAAGTGGGTTATGTGAATAGATTGATGTTTAGGGCTATGCAGAGTGGAGGGTCTATAGAAACAAAGGTAGCACAGAACTAGAAGATGAAGAAGAACTCGCGAAGGTTTCACCAAGAAGTGCGATCAATCTGATAAAGCAAAGAATTCTGTGCATACCACCCTAACCACACCACCACCAGTTTCACCATCGTCACCCCCAACTTCGCCCATACCACCTCTACCACCACCGCAAAGTAGTATGGACAGTGTGATAAAGCTACCAGTGTTCAAGGGAGTAGGGAATGAAGAACCGACCAATTTTGGTTTGTGGTAAAAGCGGTATGGGAAGCACAGGGTATCACAAATGACAATATAAAGAAGGCAATGTTGCTCAATGTTCTGTAGGATCACGCGCTAACCTCGTACATTAAGCATTCTAATGACAATCTAAATGCAGGGATAGCGGATATCCAAGTTGTGCTAAACAAGGAATTTAGCAGACAAAAATCAGAGGCACAGTCGATCATTGGATTCAAGGAAATCACAATGCTACCAGGCAAAACCCAGTGGGAGCTGGATCAAATATTAAAGTGCACAATTCATGAAGCAAACATGACACTAATAGATGGGAAACATCGCAAATGGTTTGTAGCATCATTAACACCGCATTTATGGAACACGTTGTTGCAACAAAAGCTAACAACTCAAGTTGAATCTTTGGAGGTCGCGATGAGATTGAATGAGACTCCGATACAAGATCCAAACCTGGGAGTCCAGCAGATTCACGCGTAGCTGAAAAACTTGTGCCTTTAGATGGGGAATTTGAAACAAGATAGGACGACTCGTCCAGAAGTGCACGACGAGGTTGTTGAGAATGCAACAAGATGATGGAGCTTAGTGAAAAGAAGTCGCCTTCACTAAGTGGGCCCGCAGGCTATTTTTGGCGCAAGTCTATTTTTAGACTATGTCTATTTTTAGACATATGGATCATGTCTATGAGTTGCAGGATGTTTTTTATGGATGATTGGTCAAGTTGGCAAAAATAGATGGACTTCTATTTTTAGACAACAGCGGTGAACTGTCAAGTCTAATTATAGAGCAGTCAAATATTATTAGCTTATAATAATATTTAGACTATAAACTCTATCTTATTCTCTTGGAGCACCTCAGTTTGAGCTACAGATGTGGCACATGCAGCTGTCAGGAGGAAATGCATTTTATTTGTGGGTCAGTTGAGTTGTTGCATGCAGGACTTCAGTTAGAACTCAACTAGTTGATTTTAGTGGAGCTGGAGGTGGAGTTGATGGAGTTGTGTTCAGTTTGACTTGGTTAAACTAGTTGTAATTAGTCTAACTGTAAATAGACAAATTATGAGTTGTTAAACTAATTATTAATTCATAATGCAACTAAAGAATACATCAGTTAACTCAGTTGCATGTCAGTGCATGTTCAGTTCAGCAGGGACAGGTGTTAGAGGATCAGATTGCTATCAGTTGTGACTATAGTTGTGCATGAGGATTTGCACAATCAATGGGATTGAGTTATGCCAATGAGAGTTGGCCAATACCAAGTGATTATAGCCTCTTCTCATGCGATTCCTAGTGTGAGTGATTCTTTTGAGGTAAATACGAGTTTGGTTCAACAATTGTCATCCATTCTTGAGCAGGTATTGAGCAGTGGAGGCAGGCAAGCAGTGGAATAGATTTGGAGATCAGATCTAAGTTGTATTGTGTGTAACATGTGGAGATAGTGTTGGATACTTGTGAGAAGTATTGACTATTATAATGTTACATGTTCTCAATCATTAATATATAGATAGTGTGGGGTTTTCAGCTGTAAGCTTTCCCCAGGTTACATACTGTGTTAATGTGTGCATGCTCTTGATG
>APFE030875425.1:129317-163350 GCA_000404065.3 Pinus taeda
TGTTGATCATTAGATCTACTATTCAGGAAGTGTTTACATTCTATTTCTTCAGGCAAAGTCTGTAATCAGGCCAGGTAGTCTCTCGATTCATCCTTCCTTTGGAAGGTGAGATATCTGGTGAATGCCCATACAGTCAATCTCTATATGAGAAATATTTTGTTCTCACGAATCTTAGATCCGAGGTGGTTGAGTTTGGAGCTGGTGGAATTCGAATTTGCAGCAGTATTTTCTTGGTGTCAACAAGGCAATGTCTTTCAACGGATTGGGATTGGAGTATGCTCTTAAGGGCAGCTCAAACTATATTGCATGGAAGGACATGATAGAGGCAGTATTGGATGATAACGGGCTGAAGGAGTTCATAGAGATGGATGTCCCAAAGCCTACTGATGCTACTCAAGCTGATGCTTGGCAAAAGAAGACGGCAAAATGTTGAAGGATTCTGTTGGAGGGTGTGAAGGATCACATTGTGTCCAGCCTCCATGGAAAGGCTACTCCATATTTGATGTGGAAATCGTTAAGAGAATTATTCTAAAGCAAGAGTGATCAGAGGAAGTTGGCGCTCAAAGATAAACTCAGAAACATCAAATGCGAGAAGGGTGACAGTATGCCCAAGTATCTCACGAAGTTCAATCAATGTCGAGATGAGCTGGGAAGTGTGGGGGTTATTGTCGATGATGAGGACTTGGTGGGCTTAGCTCTCCTTGGTCTTTCGAAGATTTGGCATTCCTATCAGGAATTTGTCAATGGTCGGGAGAAATTGCCAGGATGAGAAAGGTTGTGGTCAGATCTTGTGCAGGAGGAGATCAGGCGGAGTACCAGGGACGGATCTTCATCAAACGGAGCTGATGAAGAAAATTGCGCTTTGGCTGCTAAAGCAAAGAAAGGGAAGAGCAAGAAAGCTTCTCAGTTTGGTGCGAAAGGAAAGAAGCAGGACATGTCCAAGGTGAAGTGTTTTCACTGTCACCGGCATGAACACTATGCCACTAATTGTCCACAGAAGAAGAAGAACAAGCAAGCTGATGGATCTGCAGCAGGAGAGGCTCTAGCCTCACAGTTTGAGCTTGATTTTTCATTGATCGCATGCTTGGTTTCAAGTGTGATGGGATTGGTGTGGTTCTTGGATAGTGGTGCGTCTTTTCACATGACGGGAGATAGAGATTTGTTTTATGATCAAGAGGACAAAGATCTTGGAGTGCACATCGAGATGGGCGATGATGGTAGATACAGTGCGACCGGTATCGGTACCATTTCCTTTGAGAGGGATTCTGGTAAACCCTTCATATTGAAGAAAGTCATGCATGTTCCAGGATTGAAGAAGAATCTTATCTCTGTGGCGATGTTAGAAGACAAGAGGTATGATGTTGTTTTCAGCAAGAGAAAAGCTTTCCTGTGCAGCAAGACAACTGGTGAGACCCGAAAGATAGGGGTTCGAGTAAGGAACCTTTATCAGTTGCATGTAGATGGATGCGCAGCAATGGCAAGCAAGGCAGAAGGATTGGTAAGCCAGGATAATGGCGAGTTGTGGCATAGTAGATTGGGTCACCTTCACTATGGAGCCTTAAAGATACTGCAGCAGATCACTACAGGGCTTCCTAAAGGCACACTTGCGCAGTCAGATCAGTGCAAGGGGTGTACTTTTGGGAAGTTTGTGAAAGCCACCTTTCATGAGAAGGATAGTCGCGCCACGAAGATCCTTGAGAGAATTCACACAGACATGTGTGGACCTTTCTCAGTTGCTTTGACAGCAAAACACAGGTATTATGTGATTTTTGTTGATGATTTCTCTTGTAAGTGCTGGATCTTCTTCATGCAAAAGAAGAGCGAGACATATTCAAAGTTTTGTGAATTCAAAGAATTGGTCGAGAAGGAGTCGGGGAAGAAGGTGAAGGCTCTTAGGAGCAATAATGGTGGTGAATACATCTCAGATGAGTTCAAGGATTTATGCAAGGCAAAAGGGATTCGAAGAGAGCTCATAGCTCCCCATAACCCACAGCAGAATGGGGTAGCCGAGCGGAAGAACATAACGATTGTGGGTGCTACACGGGTGATGTTGCATGATCAGGGCCTACCCCTTCACTTGTGGGCGGAAGCATGCAATACAGCAGTTTATGTGCAGAATCGTTGTCCTCATAAGATACTTGGCATGAGTACACCTGAGGAGGCTTATTCTGGTAAGAAGCCTGATCTTTCTCATTTGAGGATTTTTGGTGCTAACTTTTACATGCATGTGACGAAGGATGCCAGGAATAAGTTGGAGCCGACCACAAAGGTTGGGATATTTTTGGGGTACACTGATACGCCCCACAACTATCGTGTGTATTTGCTAGACAGTGGTAAAACTGTTGTGCGAGGGGATATAAAATTTCAGGAGGAGAAAGCCATGAAGTGTTCACTTGAGAGGGAGCTACACTTGCATGCAGATGAGGAGCTATTAGTTCCTAAGGATGAGCTTCAGGACGTGGATCAGCCACACGACAAGGTTCATGGAGTGGAAGAGACCACTCAAGCAGCGCCAACCATCAGAGAGTGAAAGTGCCTGACAGAAGCTGAGCGACTAGCTCAAGATGCAGAGTAAGTTGTAGGACCACCTACAGCCCAACGTAGACAGAGACAGTCACCTGATTGGTACACTGGATACATGGCTCTTATGAGCAAGTGTGTTGTGACTGAGCCATCCTCTTTCAAGGAAGCTGTGGAGGATCCCGCATGGGTAGACGCCATGGTGGAAGAGTATGATTCTGTTGTCAAAAATAGTGCATGGGAGATTATTCCTAGACCGGAAGGGAAATCAGTGATGGGTTTGAGATGGATCTACAAAGTTAAGCAGGCAGCTGATGGGAGTGTGGAGAAGTACAAGGCAAGATTTGTTACCCGAGGCTTTTCACAGATAGAGGGGATCGATTATGAGGAGACCTTTGCACCTGTCGCAAGGTATTCTTCCATACAGACGATTCTTGCTCTCTCAGCGCAGATGGGATGGCACATTCATCAGTTGGATGTGAAGATTGTGTTTCTTCCTAGAGGTTGGAGGAAGGAGGATGCTACTTCAGCGGAGGTAGTGGATGCCACTGGTTACTAGTAGTTGGTGGAGTTGCATGCGTGCAGGCTCAAGAGAGGCACATCGGGATATGGATTGGATAAGGTGAAGCTGGCTTCATGGATGCAAATTGGGCAGGGAGCTCAAGAGGCCGAGTATATGGAAGCAAGGGCACCAGGTACCATCATATCAGAGATTGTGTGCAGCGGAGGATCATGTTACTTTCATACATTCCAACGCAGGATCAGGATGCTGTTATTCTGACAAAGGCTCTCACCAGGAGAAAATTCAAATACCACCGAGGTAGGATAGGGGTTGATGATAATCCATATCTTGTTGAGAGGGAGTGTTGAGATTACAACAAGATGATGGAGCTTAGTGAAAAGAGTCACCTTCACTAAGTGGGCCCGCAGGCAAATTATGGCGCAAAGTCTATTTTTAGACTATGTCTATTTTTAGACATATGGATCATGTTTATGAGTTGCAGGATGTTGTTTATGGATGATTGGTCAAGTTGGAAAAAATAGATGGACTCCTATTTTTAGACAACAGCGATGACAATGTCAAGTCTAATTATAGAGCAGTCAAATATTATTTGCTTATAATAATATTTAGACTATAAACTTTATCTTATTCTCTTGGATCACTTCAATTTGAGCTACAAATGTGGCACATGCAGCTGTCAGAAGGAAATACGTTTCATTTGTGGGTCAGGTGAGTTGTTACATGCATGACTTCAGTTAGAACTCAATCAGTTGAGTTTGGTGGAGTTGATTATGGAGTTGATGGAGTTGTGTTCAGTTTGACTTGGTTAAACTAGTTGTAATTAGTCTAACTGCAAATAGACTAATGATGAGTTGTTAAACTAATTATTAACTCATAATGCAACTAAAGAATACATTAGTTAACTCAGTTTCATGTCAATGCATGTTCAGTTCAGCAGGGACAAGTGTTAGAGGATCATATTGCTATCAGTTGTGACTATAGTTGTGCATGAGGATTTGCACAAATCAATGGGATTGAGTTATGCCAATGAGAATTGGCCAATACCAAGTGATTATAGCCTCTGCTCACGTGATTCCCAGTTTGAGTCATTCTTTTGAGGTAAATACGAGTTTGGTTCAACCATTCTCATCCATTCTTGAGTAGGTATTGAGTAGTGGAGGCAGGAAAGCAGTGGAATAGATTTGGAGATCAGATCTGAGCTGTATTGTGTGTAACAGGTGGAGATAGTGCTAGATACTTGTGAGAAGTATTGACTATTGTAATATTACATGTTCTCAATCATTAATATATAGATAGTGTGGGGTTTTAAGCTATAAGATTTCCCCGGGTTACATACTGTGTTAATGTGTGCATGCTCTTGATGTTTTATTGTTATTGATGCTGCATATTGATGATCATCGTAGAGGAGCTTATGTATTGTGTATGTATTCTACAATAGTACATGATCAGGATAATCTCCATTGAATATGTTTTTATTATTCAAATTTCTACAAGAGGTGGAAAATGTGGCAAAAACAGGAGAAGCTTTGGTTCTGAATAAGGTATTATTGAAGCCAGCCAAGGAAACTGCTGAGCAGACCCAACGGAAGGCACTATTCCGGATAGTTTGAAAATATCTTGGAAAGTGCTGTAAATTGATCATAGATAGCGGGAGTATAGACAATTTGGTTGCCATCGAGATGGTGGAGAAGCTGGGATTGAGACGACTTAAGCACCCCACACCTTACAAGGTGTCAGGGCTGCAGAAAGGCCACCAGTTATTAGTTGATGAACAATGCGAGGTCGAGTTTCGCATTAGCAAGTACTAGGACAAGGTTGTCTGCGATATCATGCCAATGGACGTGTGCCACATACTATTGGGGAGACCATGGCAGTATGATCAGAAGGTGGTACACGATGGGAAGACGAATTGTTACAAATTTGTGAAAGATGGAGTCAAGCATACACTTGTACCCATCAAAGAGAAGGATATAATAGAACCAAGTGGAAAAAAAGCTTTATTAGTAGGCGGGAAATAGTTTATCAAATAGATTGTGGAGAATGAAGTGAACTATGTTGTCGTGAGGAGAGCTAAGACTGTGTTGCTGCACACAAAAATGTCGGAATTGCCTACAAAGATTCAGGAGATGTTAGAGGAATTCAAGGACATTGTTGTTGATGACTTACTAGACAAGTTACCTCCCAAGAGGAGTATTAGCCATCATATCGATTTCATACCAGGAGCAAGCCTGCCAAATAAAGCAGCGTATTGAATGAGCCCGAAAGATAATGAAGAGATTCAGAAACAGGTACAAGAGTTGCTAGACAAGGGACTGATCAGAGAAAGCTTGAGCCCTTCTGCGGTGCCAACAATACTCACGCCTAAGAAGGGTGGAGAATGGTAGATGTGTACGGACTCACGAGCTATTAATAAAATCACCATTTGGTACAGGTTTCCCTTACCCAGAATGGACGATATGATGGATTGTCTCAGTGAGGAAGCTTATTTCACGAAGATTGATCTGAAAATTGGTTATCACCAGATCAGAATCAGAGAAGGAGACGAGTGGAAAACAGCCTTCAAGACCAATTAAGGGCTGTACGAGTGGCTAGTCATGTCGTTCGGTTTGAGCGACACTCCTAGTATTTTTATGAGATTGATGAATGAGATGTTAAAAGAATTTATTGGCAAGTTTGTGATAGTATATCTTGACGATATTTTGATTTTCAGTAGAACGAAGGGAGAGCACCTACAACATGTTCGAAGAGTGCTAGAGAAGTTATATCAGAACAAACTACTGATAAACCTGAAGAAATGTACTTTCCTGCAGAAAGAACTAGTTTATTTGGGGTTTGTAGTCGCGGAAAATGAATTGAAGATGGATCTAGAAAAGATCGCAACGATCGTCAATTGGCCGTCACCAAGGAGCTTGTTTGAGGTACGTAGCTTTCACTAATTGGTGAGTTTTTATCAAAAGTTTATTAGGAATTTCAGTGAAATCTGCACGCCAATGCTAGACACCATCAAAAAGGCCAGTCAACCTTTTTGTTGGACCAAGGCAGCAGAGAACAGTTTTCAGCTTTTGAAGCAAAAGATTACAGAGAGGTCGATTCTAAGGCTACCAGATTTCAACAAGCTCTTCCAGGTTCGATGCGATGCAAGTGGGACAGCCATTGGCGTTGTGCTCAGTCAGGAGGACAAACCGGTTGCATTCTTTAGTGAGAAATTGAACGAGAGCAAGCAAAAATATTCCTCGTATGACAAGGAATTTTATATCGTAGTCCAAGCTTTAAAGCATTGGCGACACTACCTATTGGGCAACGAGTTCGTGTTGTTTTCTGATAATTCAGCGCTGCAATATGTAATGCAACAACACAAATTAAACCATAAGCACACCAAATGGGTAGAGTATCTGCAGAGCTTCACCTTTGTGCTAAAGCACATTAGTGGGCAGGCCAATAAAGTGGCAGATGCCTTGAGCAGAAGAGCTTTGCTCTTACAGGAAAGTACAATACAGGTGATGGGATTCGAACAATTAAAGGATTTGTACCAGACCGACACAAACTTCAAGGAAGCCTTTGAAGCCTGCCAAAATCCCGTGCTAAGAAATACAAGCCCATGGTTGGACTACAACCTACAGGAGGGACTATTATTTAGAGGAGGACAGTTATGTATCCCAGACTGTTCGATGAGAGAAAACCTTATATGGGAGAAACATAGCAGGGGTCTAGCCGGTCATTTCGGCATAGACAAAACTTTGGAGCAGCTTGGACACTTTTATTACTGGCCTAGAATGCGCAGGGATGTACAACAGTATGTGAACTGGTGTAAAGTATGCCAGCTAACAAAGGGACGTAGCCAAAATACTGGACTTTACACACCACTACTTATTCCAAGCAGGCCATGGGACTCAGTCAGCATTGACTTTGTCTTGGGAATACCTAGAACGCAGCGAAGGTATGATTCAGTGATGGTGGTGGTAGACCGATTTTCAAAAATGGCACATTTTATCCCTTGTCGAAAAACTAGTGATGCCACGTATGTAGCTCACCTGTTTTTCACAGAGATTGTTAGATTAACGACCTACCCATATCTATTGTTTCTGACAGGGACGTAAAATTCACAGGACACTTTTGGTGCACCCTGTCGAAAAGGTTGGGCACGCAATTGAATTTCAGCTCTGCATATCATCCGCAGATTGATGGACAAATGGAAGTGGTGAACAAGAGTTTGGGAAATTTGTTACGGAGTTTAACTGGGGAAAATTCACGGTTATGGGATCGTGCTCTCACTCAGGCAGAATTCACTTATAACGATTCGCCAAATCGTAGCACCGGACATAGCCCATTTCAAATCTTGTACGGCATGCATCCTCGGGGGATACATGAACTGCGAGATTTGGGAAAATTGGAGTGGAGAAGTGCGGATGGAGAAGATTTTGCCAAAGCGATGAGTGAACTACACGAACAGGTAAAATTAAAGTTGCAGGAAAGCGTGTAGAAATATAAGAAGCAAGCAAATTCAAAGCGAAGAGAAGTCCAATTTAATGTTGGAGATGAGGTCCTTGCACACTTGCGCAAAGAACGATTTCCTAAGGGCGCATATAATAAGTTGAAATTTAAAAGGATTGGTCCCTGCAATATTTTGCATAAGTTCTCAACCAACGCTTATGAAATCCAGCTGCCACTTGACATAGGCATATCACCTATTTTCAATGTGGCGGACCTGTTCCCACATACTGCCAACTCAGAGGACGACAGTGTGGTACGGCCAGAACGAGACACCTAAGTTGGAGATAGTTCTTAGATGAGGCACATGCCTTCGGTTCAGCCCCATGAGATTGATAAGATTCTCGATACCCAAGTAGCCAAGAAGACTCGTAGGAAGGAGTATCTACGACACCTCGTCAAGTGGAAGAACCGTCCAATCGAGGGCAGTTCGTGGCTCGACGCGGCACAGATACAGAAGGCTGGTTATTCTGTGGAGGAGCTCATGGAACGGAGCCATGGCTTTTTCTTACCCCGGGAACCTGATGCAGGAGCATCTGGCTGACAGGGCGAGATACAAAGAAGGTTGTTTGGTCTATGAAGCAGACGGAGGAGTAAATACACTAGAGTGTTAATGTTTTTTCTTTTATTTGATTAAGCTGTAAGAGTCAAGTAACTGAACAGTAATTAGGAACAGTAGAAATGTTAATTAGTTAGGATTAGAGTTTTAAGGAAGTCAATTTTGTCTTTGTGTTAATAATGAACGACAAAGAAACAGTTCGGAACAAAAACTGATGTAACTAATCAAAACATAACCGACACCAGTTGGAAGAAACTGATAACCATCTAACAGTGGTTAAAAGGGGGACATAACACAAATTTTTATTTATTTATTTATTTATTTTTTTTTTCTCTGCTTTGATATTTTGGGTAATAAAGAAATTGATCTTTACAAAAAAAAATTGTGCATTCTAACCTCTACAGCATCCCTAAACAGTTTCAACTGTTATACAAAATAGCGTTTAGTTTTCTTTTATGTGCAATATAGTTTCCGTGCGTGACAAATTCACAGGTGTGTGGTTACATACAAGTCAAGCTACGCTGGTCCAAGAGAGAGAGTTAAGTCTGGACAGCACACGGATGAACCCCCAGGACGAGGGATGAAAGAATACCTCCAGTTCATGAGAGACCCATAAGTAGAAACATCAAGACCCGGCAGAAAACTTAATTTATAGGCGGGAATTAAACTCAGACACTGCCAGGTATGCACACTAGACGAGTATTCATAATCCTATGCATCTAAATTTATACATAAGAGGAAAAAAAGAAATCTTTGCACATTCATTTTATATGTATATCGATCAAAACAGAATCATTCAACAGTTACAGATGTCGTGCTAGAAAAATTAAATTCCTTGGTAAAGTTTGGACAAGATATCACACAGGTTTAGAAACCCTCAACACCACTACAGAAGCCAGACACTGAAATAACAATTGTAAACCCAACAGCTGAAACTACAACCGTCAAAGGCACAACAAGCCATCGACACATCAGTTTGAGAAAAGAACAAACTACAACGACCAGAACATAGGAATGTTGCTACCCATGACAAACCGAGACAACCGAGCTGCTGGGCTTTGAATTTCTTCGAATAGCCAACCAAGTCGCGGGGCCACAAATCCTCTCGAGGAACCGGACCCTGCAATCACCAGAACGTCATAAAAATAGGGGAAAGCACGCAAGGAGAGACAAACGTATAACAGGTGATAATGAAACAAAACTACAAAGTGCTTACCTGATGTTGGTGAGCCGTGGCCGGAATAATTAACCAGAATACCCTGCTCACGAAGGAGCCGAAACGTTAGCTAGCTGAGTGAGAGAAAAGCACGTACTGATAGCATAGAACCAGAGAACCTACCTGGTGGATTGACGAAGGCGCCGAAGGAAATTGACATCATAACCTGCCACGAACGAGAAAGGATAACCAGGAACCTGAGAACAAACATTTGGAGCAGTCTAGCCAGTAGTCGAATGCAGTGACAGACAGAGAGAAACCACAAACACTCATACAATTATTTACAAGAAGTACAAAAACACAATCACAAACCATGGATAATCAGTAAACAGTCAGGGACAAGAACAGAATAGGGGAGACCAGACCTTACTGGACCAACATTGTAAGCGGACTAGGAGGAGCAACGTCCGGGCAACATTTTGAGTCGGAGGATGAGCAACAGAACCCCAGGTCGAAACCTCCAAAAGGCATCGAACACGCAGAGCTTATAGAACCCAAACGAAGGCACAAACCAATGACCATGGCGAGGGTTTGATTGCCCATGCCTAGGTGGGACGAGAAGTCCGAGGGAGGACAATTGGCAGTTTACAGGAGACGAAGGTACCAATCAACTGTATAGGTACATGGGATAATTGTAGTGTCCATAAATTCAACCGCTGGCAAATCAGCTTGAATCCCAAGCAATCTGTTGTTCATTAATGTAAATTGCCACGTAATTCCCACATAGGTATTCGTGGAGAGCGGCTACGTGGGCTGAGTCCATCAGTGCATTATATCATTGAGATTTACATTTACACAAATTAGAAAATAGAGTTTAAATAATGTTCAATGGGCTCGTTTGACAAAATTTATTATGAATGTGTCTATGCATATGGATGTTCTGCAAAAAACATTTTCCTAGTTAGTGGACAAAACAACAAAAAAAATGTAGTTGTATTGAAAATATTATTGCACTACAAAAATACATATTAATTAGTGAAAGTACATGTAAACATTGTCATGAAAACATTGAGAAAACTATGTTTTAGAACTTTATATAATGTTGAAAACATTTGTATAAATGAGAATCAGAATCATTCTCTTGAAAATAACAATGATGGATCCATGCAAAATGGATACACTAATTATAAAAGTAAAACATATAATGAAGCATAAAGTGAAAGGCCTATTGATACATTAATACAAGGATTCGTAGTGTTAGAACACATTTATGATTTGTAGTACAAGATCATTGATCTTGCACCAGTTGAAGGGAAGCATCCACTGTGAATTTTCAAGGACAAATATTTAGTGGAAATGAATTTACTAGCACTATTTTATAGATATCCACATGTTTATGACATTACAAAAAGATTTTACTGCAAAAAGATAGTGTAACATAAATTTCTATATGTAAGTGGTGATTTCTCATATCACACAACAAATTAGTTTTTTAAAAGTGTGAATAATTATTGACAAAATTCTCTTATCCATATGAGTGTGAATAATAAAAGGAAAACTAAGTGGACAAAATACATTAGGAGGAGATATTAAATACAAACCGAACTTAGAACAAATATTGAAATATGAAATTGGCTACATAGATTTCAAGAACATATGCATTTACTCATATTACTTGCAGTACATCAAGAATAATCTATTTGTAATGATCATACTTTTGGGTCCTCCGACCTTTTTTCTCACATTCAAAAGTACAAAGTACCAACGGAATGCATTAGTAACTACATTGATGAGTTATATGACACTAGAGTAAATATAAATCATATTAAACATTAGAAGACAATGACATTGATTACCTTGTAATAAATGACCCAAGTACATGTACTTTCTACTATAGATATAGGATTAATTCTCTAAAGAAATTGATATGTAATGATGAAACACCCTTAGGGAAAGTATTTTGACCATTGCATTGTAACAAAGTTTTAAAATAGATAAAGTCAACATAAGCATAGGTTGTTGTGGATAGTAGATACTTCTATATATGGAAGGGATAGTAATTCAACAATTAAAGAGTCTTTGGACATAGTGAAATAATTTACATTGCAGGTACAATTTCCCCATTGCTCTAATGGAGAGGAAAAAAAATATTAAACTAATTATTTTACTTGATAAAGTGATTATTAAAAAGTCAAAGTCCATTTTCACATTTCTAAAGAAAAGAAATTATGATGACTTAATAATATTTGAACATTTATTGATGGAAATGTAACTAACAAAATTTGAATACGTCCAATTAATACATTGTACAATAAAACAATTAATAATATTTATAAAACAAAAACCTTCACATTTTTGGAACAATATCTTTACAAAGCCATGACAAATTTCTGTGCTACAAATATAGATGCTCAATATATGCTTAATGCATATGCTGCAACATCACATTGTAATTCATACATGATCAAAGTTGATAGTTCTATAACAAATTTAGTTAAAAGATTATCCAACAAATATGGAAAAAGTGCAATCAACACAATGCATGAACATATTTGGAAATACATTGCTTAATATTTGAAAAAATGTCACTCAACAACAAGTTCATATAGAACTTTGTAAAAGAGAGTAAACATGTCCTATTGATAAATGTACATTTATCCTCAGGGTTCCATTTCTATTAAAGAAGAGATTAACAATTCAAAAGATATAGTGTGTCACTCTAAAATTAATTATTACATTAAGCTTCCACATGCTATTAAGCATATTTTCCTTTTTCCTTATTGCTTTCATTTTATTCCAACGAAAATAATTATATATTTAAACATTACTTACCAACCTGCAAGATATAAGTAATTTTTATAAAAATACAATATAAACCAATGAACCTAAAAACATACAACATAGTACAAATATAGGCATATTTATACAATGCAATTAGTCAAGTACAAATTAGTTTGATAGATATTGATGATACAATAACAAAAATAAATAAATAAAATCCATTGTGAAGAATATGTTTTGTCCATAGTTTTACAATTTCTTTGGCATTCCCATATGAAACTAACCATGGTTTCAAGTGACACACACATTAACAAACACTATGAAAAGATCATAATGGAGTTATAAAAAAGTGGCATCCCACTGTAGAAATGTGTTTAAAAAATCCATTGGTTTTATTTTTAAAAGGGCAATACAACTCTAGAAAACGAACACTACACGACTAAAATGGGTTACAGGTTTGACTTCGTGTCATAATGGGCTGTGATACTTAGGGAGATGTTTTCCCCTTTACGATTATTGTCCATGTTTCCTTTTCTTTTAATGGGATCCTCACCATTACTTCAATTTTTTATTGGTCTTGAGTTGGGGGCATGCTCTTGTATCTCTTGATTTTCCCATCTTGTATCTCTGGATTTTCCCAAGTTTCTCAGAGAGATGAACTGTGATTTACCCAACTTTGTAAGGATAGAAATATGTTATTTTGAATAAGTGTGATCCATGTTTCATGAAGTTTTTTAATTTTTAATTTTGGCTCATTCAAGGAAGGAGTTGAAATAGATGGTTTTTTCTGGGTTATTAAGTGATGTGTCAAAAAATTTATTAGGGGAATTTTGAGGTTTAAAATAGACTTCTGGATGACAATAATAAAATAATAGCTAAAATAATAAAATAACAATTATGACTTTTAAGAAAACACTTAAGGAAATTTTGAGGTAAAAAAATAGCTTCAAAACAAAAAATTACTAAGAAAATTAACTTTAAAAGAACGATTAGGATTCAATATGAAGATGTCATCCCTATGGGTAAATATTATGTTGAGAAAAGAAGAAAACTACTTATTTTATTATATTTCGGCTTACCTCCTTATACATTTACTCAACTTTCAAGTGTAGACACTTGTTGCATGCAAAACTAAATTCCACATCCAACGAGTACCCACTTTGCATACTTCTGAGTAGGTCCACATTTGAAGATACTTCTGAAAATGCTTCTTTTATGTATTTTCATTTTTATTTTTCGGTCTACTCAGAAGTGTATAGAGTGGGTACGCATTGGATGGGGAATTTAGTTATGATCCAACGAGTGTTTACACTTGACATTTGATTAAACCTATATGGATATAAGATGAAGATATAATAAAAAATAGTCTCGTGTCATTTTACTTAAAAACCCATCTCTTATTTTATTATTTTAACTATTATTTTCCTTAGGATGCTCATTTTAAACCTCGAAATTCCCCTAATTAGAAAGAAAAATATTTTTTTTATTGCATTTTTGGCTTATCTCGTTATAGGTTTACTCAAATGCCAAGTGTAAGCACCTTTTGAATGAGGAATTGAATTCCACATCCAACGAGTAAACACTCTGCGTACTTTTGAGTAGACCAACATTGAAAAAATTGAAAATGTAGTAAACAAAATATGTTTATTGAAATAAACATGTTTTGTTTAATATATTTTCAAGTTTTTCAATGTGGGTCTACTCAATTTTCAAAGTGGGTGCTTGGATATGGAATTAAATTATGCATCCAATGGGTGTCTATAGTTGACATTTGAGTAAACCTATAAAGAGATAAGCCATAAATACAATAAAGAAAAGTAGTTTTCTTCTTTTCTCTCCAAATCTTTTTAACGCTAGGGATGACATCATCATATTGAATTTTATTAGTTCTCTTAAAGTTAATTTTGTTAGGACAATGTTTTTTTAAGGCCTATTTTTTACCTCAAAATTCCCCTAATGTTTTGTTGAAGATGTTCAAATCTTTTCCAATGAGGCATTTTTTGGACTTTTTTCGGAGTGTCCAAAGTAAATGACACTTCATCTTCAATAAATTGATGATGTTCATGGGAGTCCTTCAACCAAGTAGATTAAAATGCGACCTTGTTGATGATGTTCATTGGAGTCCTTCAACCAAGTAGATTTAAGATGGGACCTTTTAGCCTTCTTTGAACCTATGGAACATTGGGCTACAAGATGACCTGTTTCAAAGCATATTCAACCACATAAAAAAATTATTTCATAATCCAAAATTTTATTCCATAAATATTTTATCCTTTCAGTGTTACTTCTACAAGAAATCCTAGGATGTAATCCCTTTCTACACATATTCAAGTGTATCTACAATTTTTATGTTCTTTGTTTTAGGAATGTTGAAGTGGAAATGTCTGGGAGATCTACCAATCCCTTGAAGACACAAACTTCTGAAGTGGATTCCTATGTGCTTTTACAACAATCCATTGATCCAAAACATTATCCCTACTCAACTAGCGTTGATGTTGGTGCACCTTGACTCAACTATCATCTATTTCTATTACCAAATAAGATTTAAGGATTTAATCTAATATTTCAAGAGCATATTTATCTACCGGTAATGACACACCTCTCGGCACTATTTAGGCCCTCACGCTTCAATGTATAGTGCAAATTGAAATTTCAGGCCATAGAACTCACCCTTCACAAAACCAAAGCTTTGGTAGCCATGACATGGTTCAATTGGCTCTCATAAAGCCATACATATCTCACACCCAATAAATATAAATATATATATTTTTGTATGGTGCATAGATGCACAAGCCCATTTGGTACCTTTGCAATGTTAGCATGATGACTTAAATTTTGGATTTGAATCCCATTACAAAATAATATAATAATATATGGCTCAAAGAGCCCTATTATTCAGCGACAAAAGAAACATAAAATTATGATTTGTGGAGTAATATAGAAAAGTTGTGAATTGGATAAAATATAAATTCAAATTAATAAATAAATATAGAAATAAATAATTATAAATAACTTCCCAAGTTGCAAAATAAATTCCAAATCAAGTTAATGGGAAATTCCCATTTTCACATCAATAAAACTTGTGGGAAATTCCCATTTTCACATGAATAAAACTTGTGGGAAATTCGAGTGCTCTTTTTCCTTATTAAATCTAGTTAAATTTAGAACTTAAATTATATATTTTTATTTTACAATAGAAGTCCTCTAAGCATATAGAGGATAATCGAGTAGATTTTTATTTAGCATTCAAGGATGTGCCATTACATATTTTAGATTTACATAATTATAACAAAATGATTATGTTTTATCAAAAAAATGTCCAAGTGGAACCATAAGGGGCAGTTTTCTTTGTGGCTAGCAAGACCTAAGTGAAACTTGTTTATTCAATGTAAATTAAGTAAATATGATGTTTCAAAATCCCATTACAATAAAATGAGATGGTCATTATTAAGTTCTGATTATCAAGAATCAAATTATTATAAATTCTTTAATCAACTAGATACAATAATAAAAAAATTACCAACTTAACGAGAACTGTATTGACTTCTCATTTTTTAGAGGTAAAAAAGATCATGATTTTCATGTTTATTGTAAAAAGTGTTGGCATAGCTTCAACATTTTTTTAAAGCATATTCTTGACATTTTAATTTTCTTATGTATTAAGTATGGACAATTTTTTAAATGTTAGTGATTTTCCTATCGATTTTCAAAAGTGTTTATACAACATGATAACCTTTTTTGTGGGGGCTTATTATACCTATCACGGGTACGATATTAGACGTTCGGTTTTGCCTTTGACTGTGTATTACTTTTCCTTTCACCAAAAAAATGTGTTTCTTATGCATAGTTTATGTAGAAATTTCTACAAATCTAGCTCCAATACCATGTACAAATTAATGTGTAGATTAATACTGGTCATGAAATTTGCTATATCACCAGACTTGAAGCTACTCTACTGATTCGTGAAAGTTAATTCACCATATAAAACAAGAATCATAGACATGCAAAAGAAAACATCACACATGCACACAAACTTTTCTAGGGGAAAGCAGTTGCTCAAAACTCCTTACTATCTATATTGCACTAATCAAAGAATAGAGAAGAAATACAATTCTTGCTTAAACCTGAGCATGCCCTACAAGTGTATAGTTTATCCCTCTGCTTGACTAATTGAACCTAGCCAGTACTTAGCCAATTTCAGGCCTTCCCAAGCCCTTAATTCCTTGCATCATTCCTTGAGGAAATCCCACTAATTAGGAATTTCCTCCAAAATGTTTGTGCAATTCCTAGGATTTATCACCTGACCAATACAATAATTTATACACTAATCTAGTATATAAATCATTGTACATTGCCTTGGAATCTCCATGTCAATTGGGTAACTCGAATAATCTGCATGCATGAGCTAATTTAGGCTGATTGATTAGCTATTTGAATGATCATTGAGTGTGGTTGAAGTTCCCTTTCCACAACTTAACCTTCCACTAGTTCCTCCAACAGTTATAACTACTTTAACGAGCCATAACTCAATTTAACTGAATTAAATTGCTACAACTAAAATTAATTCAACCTAGGCTCCTAAAATTTAGGAACCCAATGCACACAACTGAACTTCATGTCCCAAACTCGAATTAACTGAGCTAGACTCCTATTTTTTAGGAATCAAATCAAGTAAACTAAAATTCAACTCATTAACTCGATTTGAGTGTTCTTATCTAAGTGATAAGAGCCATGTCCCTCAATTAACTCCTCCAAGTTGTTTTTTGATGTGAAATTTTAAATTTCCTCAATTTGATTAAGGAAAAAAAAACAAAATTGAGACTTTCTTACTGCATTTTCAACATTCCCTCTCAACAAGAAAGGGATTATGACCCACCCCCATCCTGCACATGTGGAATGTATTACATGCAACACCTCTCACTATTTTTTCTACAACTGCACATGTGCAATAAAGAAGAATCCAAAAAAAAAAAATGAATCAACTGCGTCTGCAACTATCTACTAGGAAAATTGTGTTGCTGCTGACTCTGCTACTAAGCCTCCTGGGTTTTTGTCAATATCCTCCACACTCCTCAGTATATTATTGACATTGATCCTCCTGCTACTGAATATTGTGGGTACCTATAACAAGGTAATGATCCGAGAGGATAACAACTCAATGGACCTTGCCCAAATTTGTACAACTCTTGGATTAGGTATCTACATTTCTCCACCTCGCTCCGAGAGTTATAGATGCATGTGCTCCCTCTTTCCACTTGGCTTGAGCTCTCCTCCTGCTGGACATCTCTAACTGGTCCACTTCATCATCATCCTCCTGGTCAACCCAACTGCCAATTGACTGAGGCTCCCCCTTCAGAGCTAAATCATGCTCCATCTCAACCACAACATCTCTAATCCCTGCCTTGCTCCTCAAGGTTGTTCATGCATCTTTCTCTAATGTGTAGAGGCCTTTGATCATGACACCAAATTGATTGATTTGACATGAAGCAAGATGCTTGAGGTATGCCTTCCCATCTCTGAAGACTACTTCATACCCTTTGTCCTCAATTCTCAATTTGTTCACCGAATCAAGTTTCCTGGTTTCATCGCTATTTATGAATATCTCATTGAGAGGCTTCCACATAGAAAAATGAGTCTCTTTTCCATGTAATTTCAAGACTATGTGGTCTCTCACACATTCCAAGATGATTCTCCTGGCTCTAGCTACATATTTATTCCACTCAACAATATTATGGACATCAAATGCTTGGGATTTTGCTACACCTTTCTTGATGTATTCTAGTAGCCCATTTTCATCCAATACTACCTCCATTGGTTCCTTCCATGCAAAAACGTTAGAGGTTTTTTTCAAGGAATACTCTAGTCTTAGTCCACTAAAAGCCATCTTCTCAATCCCGAAGAGTACCTGCAATACTAATATGCAAATTTCAACCTTTCTACAATGATTCCAGATCTAATACCATGTATAAATTAATGTGTAGATTCAATATTTCTCATGAAATTTGCTAAATTAGAAGACTTGAAGCTACTCCACTGATATGCAGAAGTTAATTCACCATCTAAAACAAGAATCATAGACATGCAAAAGGAAACGTCACACGTGCAGAAATAGTTTTCTTGGGGAAAGCAACTGCTCAAAACCCCATACTATCTGTTATTCATTAATCAAAGAATAAATCAAAAATACAATGCTTGCTCAAGACTAGGCAGACCTTGCAAGTGTATAGTCTATCCCTTTGCCTGACTGACTGAACCTGGCCAACACTTAGCCAATTTCAAGCCTTCCCAAACTCCTAATTCCTTGTGTTGTTCCTTGAGGAAATAAGCCCCTATTAGTTAGGAATCTCTTCCAAAATGCTTGCGCAATTCCTACGATTGATCACCTGACCAATACAATAAACTATACACTCAATCTAGTATATAATTAATTGTACATTGCCTTGGAATCTCCATCTCAACTAGGTAACTCGAATTTTCTGCATCCATGAGCTAATGTAGGCTGATTGATTAGTTATCTAGATGATCACTAAGTGTGGTTGAAGTTCCACTTCCACCAATTGACCTCCACTAGTTCCTCTAATAGTTGGAGCTAGTTTAATTGACCATAACCCAATTTAACTGAATTAAATTGCTACAACTAAAATTAACTCAACCTAGGCTCCTAAACTTTAGGAGCCCGCTGCACACAACTAAACTTCATGTCTCTAACTCAAATTAGCTAAGCTGGGCTCCTAGTTTTTAATAATCAACTCAAGTAAACCGAACTTCAACTCATTATCTCGAATTGAGTGTTCTTAACTAAGTGACAAGAGCCATGTCACCTCAGTTAACTTGAAATTTCATCAATTAGATTAAGGCAAGAATCAAAATTAAGATTTTTTTGCTACATTTTCAGCAATTTAATATTGGGAATTCAATTTTTGCTATTTTTTATTATTATTTAAAATTATTTATTTGTATGGTGATTGGTTGAGGTATTATTATGCTTGTTCTTCAATAAGTTTCATTTTATATTAGTCACCTTTTTTTTTTTTACTTACTTACTTTTATTTAACTTTTTATTTTGTGTTTTCTATTTTTCTATTATTTCCATTGAACTATAGTTTTTCTCATATTTTCAATTTAAGATGACAAATTTAAATATAATAATAATAATAATCAAAAAACTTTTTTCAATAATTAATTATTAATTAATTAATTTTTAAGTTTTATTACTTTTTAATTTTGCTTATATTTTTTTGTCTTTTTCTATGCCTTTTTTGTTGTTGTCTTTTTTCAATTCCAATTCCATTAATCATATTTTTTTTCTTGTTAATTTTTAATTTGACTGTAATTTTTCCCTTCACCTTTCTATAATTTGTTTTACCTAGAAGTAGAAACTATACAATAAAACTTCCATTTTAATGAATATAATTAAATTAGTTAAACACAAATTTAAAAATAGAAATTAATAAAATAAAACAAAATTTGGGCATAATTTTCTCCCGTTGTATTAGATATACACATCTCATTCTTCATTCTACTCAAATCTTAATGACCTCTTGTCATTATTGTCTACACTCAAATATTTGAGATTTGGAAAATGACAACTTGTGAAGTTAAAGCTGGAAATGTGATTCATGTGATTATTGTGTTATTATTATTCAACATAGTTGCTATAACCGATATAGGTGAGATTAATTTTTATTTTTAGTTATAACTAAATATTTAATATATTCATATTTGTATTTATATCTCTATGTTGTATGTTTTAAAAAAATATTTAACATAATTATAATTTCTTCAGTATTGATGAGGATTTAGTTATGTCTTAGTGTGATTATTTATGTTTCAGCTGAAATGCCTCTTCATCGACCATTCCAAATTTGTGAAATAGTGGATTCCTGCAAAAAAATGTCTTATAGGCACGTTGTGCATTACAAATCTATTCGATATCTTTTTGTGCTACACAAGTCGACCTCAACGAGCTCACTTCTTTTAATATTATATAAGCTACTGCTATGTATTGAACATTAATATAAGTATTAATATTAATTTATATAATAATTATGTGTACAATGATTTGACTTCAAAGTAGCTTGTTTTATAGAAAAACATAGCTGTCATTTGAAAGATGACATTGTGGACATTGGAAATTTCATAGGAAGACTATGGGTTGATTGTAGATTTTTCCAGCCATCTTCTTCATTATACATTGGTGAAATTATGCATAATTTTTCAAATGGAAAATATGTTGTAGTAGCTAGAAACTGTATGGTATAGCAGGGTTTTAATTTCAAAAATTCCATCCATCTATTTTCTCAAATATTTTTTTATCTTTTGCATGTGCTTTCATCTGGAAATCATATTTTTTATGCTAGAAATTGTATGCAACTTTTGTGAGTTTCATTTGTTTTTGACTTTTATTGTTCGCGGATGTATTACTATGTTATTTTATTATGCAAACAAGCATAATTCTCTTATTAAGTATTGAAGAATTTTATGTTTTTCGTTTGAACATATTGAACAATTTTATATTTCTTTCTTGAAGGTGTTGATATTAGTAAAAGAGATCACATATGCATTGAGGATTCAACACTGAATTGTATTATTTACGAACTTCATAGTATTTTCTAACTAATATATGTTTGGTCTCTAAACAAGTAAAAGATTTGGTTTGTGATTCTTAACATATTATTTTTGGAAGAACATTGCAAAATATTTTCTTTTTTGGTACAAGAGAAACTACAAATAATAGTAACAACGATATGGAGACTCTAGAAACAAGTTAACAAAAATCTCCTATTGTATCTACTTATGGAAAGAATGGTTAAATTTTATTTCTTAATTTTAATGAATTTTCTTCCCTTTAACTAAACATCATTTCTAATTTTGAGAGCTTTTTTAATAAATAATTTTCTGATAATTATTTCACACCTTCAAAATCTTTTAAAAATTAATAGACACATGTTTAAAGTATTAATAGTTAATATTGTGAGATGAAGTATATGCAATTTTATTTCTTTATTGTTTTTTAATTTAATTTAACTATATTTAAACTAAGTGATAGGTACTAACTACTATAGAATGCTTGTTTTTCACACAGTAAGTTTTCTTTTCTACTAAGTATGGAACTTTTTTTAAATGTTATTGATTTTCATGAGGATTTTGAAAAGTGTTGTTGCAACATCCTTTTTTTTAGGGGGGCATATTTTTAACAATTTAAATTTTCTTATGTCTTAAGTACATAATGTTGGCTAATTATCATTTTTCAAGTCATCGTATTCCTTTTCTTCTTTTTCTTCATGTTTGATTTTTAAGGGTTTTCAAGCTTGTGGTTTTTATTTTCCTTTGTAATGTTTTTATAATGAAAATTTCAATATTTTTGCAAAGTTAACAAAATAATAAAAATAATATTTTGAATTTAGGATGTTTTTATATATTTTTGTATGGTTAATTATTGCTTCACCAGACATAAAATAATTGTAAAAAAAATGATCATTTTAAATGACAAAAAACACATATATGCAAATTTACATATAGAAATAATTAAAAAAACATATTTTAATAAATGATTTTAATTGAAAAATAAATAATAAAAAGAACAATTTTTATTAAATTTCTATGAGTTTTATATTGAAAGATGAAAACATTTGAAGGATATTTTTTCCAAAAATAAATGATTCACATAAACAATTTTTAATAATATATTTATATTAAATATATATATATATATATATATTAATATATATTATATATAATTATATATATACTAATTAAAAAAAATAAAAAATTGAAAATTGATTTTTTTTTTAATTATAAAAAATAAAAAGAAAATAATAAATTTATGAAACAAATTAAAAAAATAAATAAAAATTAATATGAAAGTTTTAAAAATAAATTTACAAATATTTATTTAAAAAACATACATTAAAATAAAAATTAAAAAAATATTAAAAATACATTGTAAATAAAACTAGGAAAAAAAATTTAAACATTTAAAAAATATTCAAAAGACCATTAAAAAAAAAAAAAAAAAAAATTTTTTTTTTTTTTATTTTTTTAATTTTTAATTTTTTTTTTTTCAAGGGTCACCTCGCTTGATGCCAAAGTGTGGGTAGAGTAGTTGGAGTGGCTCAACACTCTAGTCACTCTCTGGCATCGGGCAGGGGCAGATCGTCAATTCCAAGAATTGACGAGCCCCCATACAATGCTCAGGGTTTTTCGATTTTGAGAATTGACATGTGGGTAGGAGCCCCCATACAGTGCTGAGGGTTTTTCGATTCTGAGAATTGACATGTGGATAGGGCGTTGGAGCAGCCAACTGCTCCAGTCGCCTTGCCCACTATTGTTTTGTTGTCAGGAGAGGGTGCGCCCCCCACAATGCTTAATTTTTTCTTTCATCTTTTAATTGTTTTTTCTATTTAAGCGTTTTTTTTAGTATTTAAAAAAAATGTTTATTTATTTTTTATTTTTCAATGTATTTTTTATTATTATTTTTCTTTAATTATTTGTTAAATTTTATTTTTTGAGTTAAATTTCTATTTTAAAAAATATATATATGATTTAGTAGTTTTTTTTTTAATATTTGTATTCTTTAATTTAATTTAATTTTTTGTTTTTTTATAATGTTTAATGTTTGACTTTTTGTTAGCTTTATTTTTTTTAACCTCTTTTTATGTTTTAATTTATTATTATTTATTTATTTCTGGTTTTTAGTTATAATATTTTTTATTCTTTTAATTTTTTTCAATTTTATTTATTTACTATTTTACTCTTTCCTTTATTCTATTTTTTCTATTGGGGTTGTGTCAATGCTTGACTAGAAATTGGACCTCATTATGTGTCAATATAAAGCTTATTTTAAAGTTTTTCATTACAATAGATCAAGTTTGGCCCCACCATGTGTCAACTTCATGGTTGATTTTTAAGTTTTCATTGAAATGGGTCAAGTTCATGCCATTGTGTGTCAATTGATGGTCAATTTTTAAATTTGCGTTGCAATGTGTCAAGATGTCTTAGGCTAAAATTTTAAATAAACTATACTTTTAGCTGTTAGAAAAGAAATTACTTTTGGTATCATGATTTTTTTAAGGGTATTTTTAGTCAAGATATTTGGTTTTAATTTTATTGCTAAAATATTTTGAAATTTTAAGGTTTTTCGGAGTTGTGATATTTTATATTTAACACCATGGTTGAAAAATGTCAAAATTTTAAAGTTTTTCTGATTCATGATATTTATGTTTAACACCATGGTTGAAAACTGTTGGAAGTTTTTGGTTTTTTTCAGTTGCAAATATTTTATATTTAACGCTATGGCAAAACACTATTGGAATTTCAAGGTTTTTGAAAGTCAACATATTTCTTGAAAATGAAGAGTTCTAGGTCCACTGATATCATAGTACCCGATTAACACCAAGTCACAACCCCTGGTCACAAGAGTGCTAAAGTGTAGCACATAAGGGCTTAAGCCATCATCATATCACCTTTTGGAGATGAGGCAGCGTTATGAAGAGTTTCCACTATTTTGATAACCAAAAGTCCCCATTTACCACCCATAGTTGTAGAGCGCTCAAGATGTATCTCTTGGAGCTAAAGTCCCTTGGTATATCACATTTCAACATTTTATAACATATGCTATGTTGGAGTTATCCCAGTGTCCCGACATTCTTATGTTCAATCCCGTTAATGGATAGAAAAGTTGTCATCTTTTCATAGAAATATTTGTCATTCTCCATACCCCTAAAGTCTTGGCTTTTCGAGGATTTTCAATGTTATCCATTTTTTAGTGTTTCTTGATGTTCTAAAATGTTAGGTTTTACCCCGAACACCCAGTGATGTTATTTGACAATAAAATTGACGATGGTGTAAATATGTCACTTGAGATAGAACCATACTAGGAAAATAAAAATTACAACATTCATCAAATTGTCTAGTATCCTAATATCTTGATATTCCTCGTTGTCAACTGAAAAAAAGAAATTGTAGACATTTGACAAAAACAATTCTTGTCATGAAGACCACAAGGAACGTTTGTTTGTAGGTATTCCTTTATCATAATGATTTTGGGGATTTTTCCCAATATGTTAGTATTATGGTATGAACTAGGACATAGGTTTTATAATATTGGCTGGGTTGTAATGTATCATTGATTGTGTTTTGTTTTTAATAAGTACATAGTATTATGAGCACCAAATTCTAAAATGTGGGTTGAAGGAAGCATTGATTTATAAATATGGCATGCTAGTAAAGTATAGTTATAAAATGTGGGTTGAATGAAGTGTCAAATCAGAAAGTATTATGATGGTAAAGTACAATTTTTAAATGATAAGTGACTAAATAGAGTTGGATAATAGAGCATGTAATTTCATAAGTTGGAATTGAAATAATCACTTGATTTAAAGCAATAGAATGAGGTGATTACAAAAATTTATAAAAGAAAAGCATATCATAGTAAAATAGATTGCAAAGTAGAGTTTAGATGGGATTGGTGTTTCTTGTAGGTTGATTCATGTAGAGTAATGGAAGGAATTAGTGATCATGTATCTTGGTAGCTACGAAGTAGTAGAGGGGACTGGTGTATCCTATAGGTTGGTGCCTGCAAAGAAAAATATGGGATTAATGTTTCCTGGAGGTTGGTGCCTACAAAGTTTGTATAAGTAGGGCGGTGCTTGTTGGAGGGGGTTGACTAGCTCAATCGATTCAGATAAAGCATATAATTTATGAGATATTTTTCGGCGAAAATCACATGAGAAACCATTTGTCGACGCGTTTCAAACCAACTAGTGTGGTTCATCGTCAGGACAAGTTGAAGAAACAGATCCAACTTAGCATGTTAAATAGTCTGAGCAAAGTCTCCAACGGCTAAATTGAATAACAACTAATTTTGACTATAGGACCCAGGTCAAATTTTTATTTATTAATTTAATATATTATTATTTATTTTATTATTTTAATTTATGGAAATAATAAAATCGGTAAAAAAAATATATAAATAAATTAATTAATGGTTAGTTTAAAAAAGTAAATTATATATATATATATATATATATAGATATAGATAAGATATAGATATATAGATATAGATATAGATAAAGATATAGATATATAGATATAGTATAAATTATATATATATATAATTAAATATATATATATATATATATATTATATAATATATATATATATTATAAAATATATAATATAATATAATTATAGGTTAAAAACAAAAAAACAAAAAAAATAATACAAATAATAAATAAATAAATAAGAGGCAGAAAAATAATATTCAATAAAAATAAATAAAAATTAAAATGAAAATAATAATATAAAAAAATAAAAAATAATATATATATAATTATATATATAATAAAAGACAAGCCCAAAAAACAAGGAGGGGGCCGAACAAACGACTAAGAAGAGAGTGTTGGAATCCAACACCTACTGATTTTCCAGCCATCCTCTCTATTGAGATTGCTCAGCCTCTTTTCAATCTCAAGAGCTTCCCTAAATTTCCGATGATGGAAATGCGAAACCTTAGCAAAAACACTAGCCGCCTCAATGCAAACATGATGATTGGTTTTTTCTACATGTTCAGCTAAAGCAGAGGTCTTAGCTCTTCTATGCTTAAGGTCACCTGTGTGCTCACTAATCCTTTGATTAATGGAGCGACTGGTCTCACCAATATAGGGGGTCCCACAGGAGCAGGGGATAATATAAACGCCTTTCATATCCTTGGGGTCGATAGGATCCTTTACTGATATGAGGGATGAACGAATGGTGTTAAGGGGCCTAAAGGTCACAGGGACACTATGCATCTTGAGAATCCTTGCACTCTTATCAGTGGTCCCCTGGACAAATGGAAGATGGACTCATGGAATTCGCTCCTTCGGTTCCCTTTTAGACAGAGAATTCTTGGTGGCTTTAAGGAAAGCCTTCTGACCCAAGTATCTACTATAACCATTCTCAATGAAGACACCAAGGAGATGGGATTTTTCTTTCTCAAAGCTCTTATTATCCGAGATCCTTAGGGCCCGAGTAGCAAAGGTATTGAGAACACCCATCTTTTGAGCTGGGAAATGGTGGAAACTGGCATGAAGATACTGCTCTGTATGCGTTTTCTTCCAAAAAACTTGGTAGGCGAGGGAACCATCACTATTCTTAGAAATAAGAATATCAAGGAAAGGGAGGCAACCATCAACTTCCTGCTCCTTAGTGAACTTAATGGCTGAGGATTGATTGTTGAGATGCTCAAAGAAAAGATCTAATTCTTCTTGGCCATGAGACTAGATGACATTGGTGTCATCCACATACCTTTTCCAGAGCTTTGGCAAGAGCCGGGAAGAACTTAGAGCCTTGGACTCAAAATCTTCCATAAAAAGATTAGCAACAACAGGAGAAAGGGGGGAGCCCATGGCGACCCCACAGGTTTGCTCGAAGAACTCTCCCTCAAAACTAAAAAAGGTGGAAGTGAGGCAGATCTCCACTAACCTAGCAGTGTCAGGGTCAACAAAAAAAGCATATAATGTAAAGACAACTGCTAAGGTAACTTAATTCAGATTACTTAGAAGTATGGTCAGATAGTTAGATCATTGTAACTCTCCCGACATGGTATAAATATTTGTCTATGTATCGATGTATCGATTTGACTTGGCTTTTAAGAGACATAATATAAAGTGTGCTTCTATTGGTTCTCAACTACTTGCATCTCTCCTCTTTATTTTTGTTATGTGCTTTGTTATGTGAATACTTGATGTCTATGATACTGGTAACCATGTGAACTTTTCCCTAGATTAAAAAATGAGTTCCGTTGCCAGTAGTTTGGACTCAATTTATGAAGATGAAATCATAAATATTAACCGTTGAACATATATAGTTGTAGTGGGAGACAAAAATAAATAACCACATGAACCATTATGCGTGAAGAAATTGACTGGCTTTCACAGAAGCTACAACCAACTTATTTACTGAAGTGTGCAAGCGATTCATTGAAGGTTCCTCGACATAAATAAAGAAATTCCTTGATCAAGTTTTCCATGAAAAAACCAGAAAGTGAATTAGACACACAACGTTTACTAAAATCTCAAATGACGGTCGAACAAATCTGCATGACTAGGTCAAGTCGATATTGGATGATTTTTGCGAAGAACATGGAATAGAAGAACAAACTTCTGTTGATCATGTCAAAGCTATATTTTTCGACGATATGCATGACAACTTATTTTTCTTCATTCCCGTCCTTTTACATAAGTTTCTCCTTGATAAGGGTGTAGGCCATATTGTCAAATACCAACCCCTGTTGCAAACTCCAGCAAATATTGACTGGCAAAAGCAGTAAACTGATTAGAAAATATTCTTAGATGATCATTGCAAAGACACAAGAGAAGCCTCGGATTATTTTTTAAGAAACTAAAAATGGCTATTGTGTACTCCCTCACTCATCAACACTAAGTCAAGTCGGCATTGTGGGGGGGGGGGGTTAATGAATCGTGAGAAATAAAAGAAAAGAAAAAGGAAGAATTAAAGTCAGAGAAGTAATCGAGAGTTATAAAGATGGAAGGAAGATGGTTGACTGCCAGAAAATAATAATAATAAAAATATTATTCCTCTAGACCCATGTGAAGGAAAGTTGTGGATCAAAGCTTGTGAAGAAGAAACATAAACAAGATGGCTATACCAAATATGGCATAAAGAGCATGATAATGATAAACCAAATGCTTTTGGTGAAATTTTAACAAGCTCACCTCTCTCTATTGGCCAAAATTCTAATACAGAGCTCTACGAGTGGCAATATGAATCAAAATATAAAGAGTGTTGGACAATTGAGGCAATCTCAGCCATAAAAATATGACCTTATTTTATCATACTAATGCCTATTTTAAAAGAAAATAATTGTAGAGGTACTTTGTCTCTACTTTCGACAAACTTAATGGAAGACACCAACAATATGATCACTTCAATGAATAGGTGTCACCTGTATTTGGTTGAACAAGTAACAAATTCCATTGATGAATAGGGAAGGATGCAAAGTCTGGTATAGAAATTTACGGGTCAGGAAATAAGATGGTGGGATACCCATTGTTCTTGAATTCAAACATGGGCAACAATGACAACATATTTCATTGAATGATTTAGAGGTTGAAAGCTTGCTGCAAAAGCATATATACCCATATTTAGCCCTAGGAAGGACCATGTTCGTCATATACAAAATTTTGAATTGGAATGGCGGAGGATCAAATACAAAGACGAAGGAGTATAGCCTCATATGTTCCCAAATACATTAGGAAAAATTCCCAATAAATGGTACAAAATAGAGGAAGCTTGAGGGAATCCTTGCAATGTAAATAATTGAGAGAGAATTTCATCAAATATTTTGAATTCAAATCGAAGGAATGCAAATTGAATGATGTGATTCAAAAAATAAAGGAATCTATAAAATAAAAATCAACCAACAATCAAACAACAAAAATTGGTACCTCATCGACATGTAATTTCATGTCACAAACATCAAATCCTAAGTTGGCCATCCAACTAAAAATGGAAGAAGAATTTATTCCTAGCCAAAGTGTTTTTTGGAAGAAAGATCATATGGATAACCACAAAAGAATCAAATCAATGTACAAACTTGACATGCAAGGAATTGAGAAACCATAAAAATTAGATTTCCCATTTGTCTATCGAGAAGTAAAGGTCGGGGACCAATGAATTGAGGAGTAGAAGGAAACTGACTAGATGGATGTGGAAGTGAAAATATGGGAAGTCTAAATCTCGAATGATAATCGACTAAAGATCACTTGACTTGGTGACTATTGGTCGGACAAATAGATAGTTGAGTTTTTCGACTTGCTCAAAGAATACTAGGATTTATTTTCTCATGACTACAAAGATTTATAGGGATGTGTGAAAGAAATGGGGGAGATGAAAATCAACCTAATTCCAAGAGATAAGGAAATCAAGAGGAGACCATATAAGCTTCCTCATAAGTATAATCCAATTGTACAAAATGAAATTGAGGGGATGTTTGCCACCATTATCATCTACCTGATAGAAACATTAGAATGGGAAAGTCCCAAGTTTGTGCAGCCAAAAAAACATGACCCAACTAAATTATGTATATGTGCTAGCTGTTATAGGTTAAACAAACTAATAGTGTTTGATCCAATTCCTACTTTGTTTGTAAATGAAATTATAAATGAAGGCACAGGTCAAAAATGTTACTCTTTTACAAACGGTTTCTCTAGGTACAACCAAGTAGCTATTGCGGAAGAGGATAGAGAAAAGACAATTTGTCATTGTGTTTGGTTATTTTTCATATTGTGTAATTCCTTTTGGACTCAAAAATGCACTAGTAGTATTCTCTCGAATAGTCATCAAAGCTTTCTAGTAGTAAATTTATTAAACAATGGTTGTCTATTTTGACGACTAGACTATTTATACATTGCTTAAAGATTGCATACAATGGCTAAGATTAATTTTGGAAAGGTGCACACATATTCACTTATCACTAAATATTAAAAAATTTATCTTTGCAACATCGATTGGAATAACGCTAGGCCATGTGGTTTCAAACGATGGAATCAAAGTGCATATGGTGAAGATTAAAGTGATTCTAGACTTGAAACTCCCAGTAAAGAAATAAAAATATTTTTTGGACACATTGGTTATTGCAGACATTTCATTAAGAATTATTCGGATATAACATTCCCCATAGATAAAATTTTAAGGAAATTTGCGTCATTTATTTTGTTAAAATAATGTGACGATTCATTCCAATTACTAAAAAAGAAGTTAGTTAAAGCACTTAATCTCAAGTTTCCTAACTGGTCAAAACAGTTCCACGTGCATTTCATCACATCGAATGTAGTAGTCAGAGCAGTTTTAGGTTAGCCATACCATGAAGAGATCAACCATTTAAATTCCTATGCGAGTCAAAAATTCAATAAAATTGAGACAAATTACTCGATGACTGAAAGGGAGCTCTTGCCATGATCTTCACTCTACAGAAGTTGCGACATTACCTTCTGGAAAAACCATTTATATTTTATACTAATCATCAATCATTGAAGTACCTCGTGTATAAACCTATTCATCAAGGTCACATCTATCATTGGTTATTATTGTTTCAATAATTTGAATTTGAAGTAATTGTTCGACCAGGAAAAGGGAACATTGGTCTGATCATTTATCCTGATTATAATCTAGAGAAGAGCCAACAGAGATAGAATATGACCTCCCAGATGTGCACCTTTTTACAATCATAGTAGTCCCTGCAGAGTTGGCTGAAATAGAGGAGTTTTTGCATATAGGAAAGTCACCCGATGGACTATCCGAAGAGAAGAAAAACATGCTTGCAATAAAAGAAACTCCATTTATTTTGATAAATGGACAATTATATAAACTGGGTATTGATAAAGTATTGTGCAGATGTGTCCTAGAACGTGAAAGGAACAATATCATTGATCAGGAACATAAATGGGGAGCATGAGGTAATTACCAAGGCGACACAACCACATGGAAGATTTTGCAAGAAGGATTATGGTGGCCAACAATATTTTGAGACTACCGACTTCATGTACGTAAATGAGATATATGCTAAAGATTTTGGCATCCATTACCCAAACATCAGATGTTGTTGCATTCAATTGTCTTGTCGCTATATTTTGATATTTGGGAAGTTGGAGCGAGAAAACTATATGTGTAATCTCTTAAATAACAGGATCAAATAGAATATGGATCGACATTAGTCTAAGCATGACAGAAGAAAAGAACGCAGATCAAAATTCAAAGAACATTACAGAGAACTTGACTCAACCAGAAAATCAAGAAACCAATTCAAAGAAGAAATGAATCCTTCGAAAACACTTTGACAAGACATAAAATAATGATGAAGGCTTCGACCATGTGTCTAAAAAACCTTTTTAGAAATAAATTCAAAAAAAATTATTCCGACAACACAATACACAAGAGACGTTTTTCTTAATTAAAAAACCAAAATATTCGAGCACAACAGTCCAATCAAGACACGTCAAAGACTCCACAAGTCTCATCGTTGTCTGTCATACGTTAGAATCATTTCAAATCATTCCAAAATAATCTAACACTCCATGAAGAACGTGGCAATTAGGTGGCATGCACACGCTATGTAACATTGGTAGATCAACTCTAAAAGCGTTTTGTAAGTGGAAATGTTGGTGCAATGAATTCTGAAAGCATTAAAATTCATAATGCCTCAGATGCACTTAGTATTTTGCTAGAAATTTTGTTAAGTGTCAATTATGACCTTAACAGCATTCCAGACATCACGAACCCTGTGATTTCTGATTTTGAGTTGTTAGATTACCTGAAGACTACAAAATTCCAAAGTAATTTTGCAATGGCTAAGAGAAAAGTTCACTTAGAAGAGGATGATGTTACAATTGAGCCATGAATGAAAGAAAAGTCTTACGTTGCAAGGAAACAAAATTACAAGTTTGCATGCATTATGTAAAGTATACAAAGATGGAAGGTATTTAGTAGGAGAAGCACCGTGAATCATTTCTTTGTTGGGCCTCTGACGTTAAATTAAACATGCTAGAAGCAATTAGCGAAATTGTGACCTCTAGAAAGATGTATAATTGGGCGAAATACCTTGAGAACATCATAAAAACCAATTCTCAAGACTGTTAGAACTAGGTTAAACACATCCATTTCCCTTCTTTTCTTATTTTGTTAGCAAAAAATTCTAGTCCACCGATTAGGGAGACACAATTCTTTAGGAAGGATATACCACTCATGCATAATTTGAAAAAATATTCACACAACTGGTCAGGAAAGCCGCAATATTTGGGTCTCGTTGAGCTATTTAGAAATTGATTGTTGAATATCAAGTCGTCCTCTAATAAGTGGAGTGTCCCTCATCATATCCATCGAACTTTATCACCATGTTCTCATATTTAGTTATGTTTGAATGTCACCAAATTCTGGTACACCAACTCTGTCATGGTGGACCCTCAAGAGTTTCCTTATCAACCCACTGCCGAGCAAGTGTTTGATGAATTATGTTGACATTCGAACATAAATTTTTCTATCCCACCCAAATACCTAGAAGTAGCTAAGGACGTTATTACCCTGCTCTCGTTGGTCAAATCATTACAGAAGGCCAACCAAAAGGAGTCTTAGAGTCCACAACTACAATGACTTCCCATGAAGAAATTCAATGGGATCAAGTGCTATCAGAAATTCAGCTTCAGATCCTAGAGCAACAACAATAGTTTGATGAATTTGTCCGACAAGTTGTGTAGTCTACCAAAGCAAAAGGAAAAATATCCAAAAGGAAAAATATCCAAAAGGCCTTGCAAGACAGAAAAAATAGTTTCATCTATCGATGCACATATACAACATGTAATATGAAATTCTAAGGATGATTTTAAGCATAATATTCAAAAGAAAATACAGTAAAATCTATGAAGCTTTGTTAAGTCGAAGCTCAATGAAAAATGGTTCTGTTACCAATGGGCAAAATGACAATTCTTCTCGCCAATGTTAGAACTAGTTAGATCAAGATGTAGGTTTACAAACTAAGACTAAAGTTATTGAAATTGATTTATATAAGGATACTCCACCTACCTCCCCTACACATATTTAATAGGATCAACAACAGTCAAATGGAGATGCGTCAAATAAGAAAAACTCCTAGGAAAATTCATCAAAACACACTCAATTAGATGACACAATGAGATCTCATAGTGTACAAACTCAACAAATGATGATTGTGCCAAAAGACCAACAACAAACAATACTGACTGATCATCCATTGACCAATCCATCAACTAGTCCATCCACCAATCCATCTACTAATCCATCAATCACTCTACCTTCTTTTACCGACACAATATCTTCTGATCCAACATCAACAAGAATATGGGGCACTTGAATCACGAAACAACTTATTGATATCCATACCAAGTACGTTGATCTGAAGCTTGCTAGTGATAAGCAGGTCTTTAAAGTTTGAGCATACCGTAAATGCAACCAAGTTGAGATTGAAAAAGAGAAAGAAAGACACCACTAACCTTCAACAAAAGCAGGAACAAGAAAGGGATATTTGGCTAGATCCTTAGTGTCAAGCAGCAAAACAAGTTGATATCAACTTCTAGTCGAAGTTGATGATCATCTTGTTGCCTTCCCATTGTTGGTGTATCAATTGATAGAAAAAAATGAGAATTTTACGCCATAGATAACAAACTTATAGACCATATAAATGGTGGTAGGAAGTGAGAAATTCACAAAGGTACTTCAAAAATATCATCAGGGGTTCCTAGTAGTCAAATAGTTACTGGAACAAACAATTAACATAGGAGATGCTCTAATAGATACAATCAACAACTGACCCACTTACTTGGCTCATAGTCATATTATAGCACAGGGAACTTTCATCTGTTAAAACATAGTTACTGATCAAATGAGAAAGTGAACTTGTACCCATTTTTTTGACGAAGCAAAAAATCACCTGATTTTGAAAAGTGGTGATGCCAAAATACACTTTCTTTTTAACATAATTTTGGCACTTTAAGTTTTCTTATGTATCAAGTATGAACATTTTTTTTCAATGTTAGTGATTTTCTTGCTGATTTTGAAAAGTGTTGATGCAACATCAACAAATTTTTTTAAATGTTAGTGATTTTCATGCTAATTTTGAAAAGTGTTGATGCAGCATTAACACATTTTTTTAGAAGGCTTATTTTTGACACTTTAATTTTTTTTTATGTATCAAGCGTGAACATTTTTTATTTTTTATTTTAATGATTTTCATCTTGATTTTGAAAAGTGCTTATGAACATCAACCCTTTTTGTTTGGAGGGCTTAGCTTTTACACTTTAAATTTTCTAATGAATTAAATGTGGATATTTTTTTTAAATGTTGGTGATTTTCATGTTAGTAATAAAACATGACAAAAAAAACATGACAAAAAAATATCAAATACAAAAAAATATATAAAAAAAAGAAAATAAAAAAGAAAAAACCTATGTAAAATGTCAAAAAAAAACATAAA
>APFE030875425.1:170480-184128 GCA_000404065.3 Pinus taeda
AAAAAATTATTAAAAATAAACCATTAAAAAAATTAACAAATACAATTAACAAAAAAAAAATCAAAAAACACAATTAAAAAAAAACCGTGCCCTCCCTCACCCTCCTCCTGACCGCTCCCTTCTCCCCTCCTGCCTTGTCACGCCCCTACCTTGGCGGTACTCTTCCAACTGCACGATCGGAGGTGCGGCACCACCACCCACTTTCTTTTTAACAATACTTTCTATACTTAGTTTATTTTTCAACTTTACGAGGTACAATCTTTCGTTAACATAGCGAAAACATTCATAACATCTTTCATACATACATTATTAAACACAAGTGCACAACAGATATGACTCGGGAGGGTCAACTCCCAGTAAATAAGAGTCTTCCCGATAATAATGATAATCTTCAGTTTTTACATGTAAATATACAATGGAGAGAAACCCCCAGATTTCCTCTCATAAACGTGTAATTTACACTTGGCCTGCACCACCGTGTAGCCTCGACAAATATGTCATTCAAGATCGGCACACCATCGTTCAACTACCCACACAGCCCTGCTGGGTTGTGTCACCCACCGGCACACACCCACAGCTCGTCTGCCAGTTGCTTCGACCACTCCGCACTTATCCTTCACCCGTCGCAAAACTCACCGACTCATTGTTCGGCCCACGAGTCACTCGACTCATTTGGGTGTGCCCACCATTCGCACCACATGACGCCCTCAGCTCATGTGTTCCACCATTTTACAGGCACCCAGCTCATCATTCAAACCTCCGCATGCATCCACCATTCCAAAGTGTCAACTTGCCCGAATGACCCACCATTCAACTCATCACACCTGCCAACCATGTCACCCACCCGGTTTCCTTGACTCGACCTCTGTTTTCTCCTATCTGGGCGCTCGTTCAGCCCAACTCGCCCTCTGGTCGAGTCACCTCCAACCACACCTGTTCACTCGAACGTCGACTCGCCTGTCACACGTTCAACTGACCACCCGAATGCCAACTCACCCGTGCTAGTTCAGCCCACGACGCATTCACCCGAGCTCATCCACTCGCCTGACGAACCCACGTCAATTGTCGTTCAACTCGCGCATTCGTGCGCCCTACCCAGCTCGCGGACACCGACCTGACCTCCCTTTCAACTCGCCCGACCAACACCAGCTCACCTACCTGAACCTGCAAACGACCCATCGGTCTTATTCCTGAATGATCGGCCTACCTGCGGTTTCATTCAGCCTACAGCCTCCAAATTGTCTCCTGATTCTATGACTAGGGTGCTTCGGCCCCTAGCTCCACTTGCACCTTCACCTATGTTTCAGAGTGCCAAGGGAGCTTGCACTTCTTGCTTGTTAAGACCCTTGAACTCTTACCTTGATCTTCAAATGCATGATGACTTATCTCCATTTCTGTTCACGCTATATATATGGTAGCTCAGCTAATGTGGGGGCGTTGGCCTATGGGCAAGCTGACCCATCTTTCAGCACTTTGCTACTTTCTCCAACATCGGCCATGGTGAGGGCGCCCACACCTAGGACCGCCCCACCATATAAGTTTGCCATCACACTTCTCAACACTTAGTCATTTTCGGATGACTTTCATGTTTCCTCCCATTCAACCCAACTCGTCACATAATGCGGGCATGCCCAACTTGCCAGTCGCCCTAGCTCTTCGCCCGCTCACCTGTCGTGCGCCCTTCGCCAAATGCTCTGCAACTTAGGGGCTTTACATCCTCCCCCATCTCAATTCATTGTTTTCCTCGACAATTCTCCATCCTAGCAACCATTCATCGCCAAGACAATCATCCACACAACTGTGTATATGGGTAATCTAGATACACCATAGATGTGCCACTGCTCTACAAGGAATCATGTGCTGGTACCCCTCATGTCGGTGATTAGTTGGATAGCTAATCCAACCATGCATTGCCTCCACAAGAACTCATGCCCCTACATTGTCATGAATGTCCACTGCATGTTACCTGTCAATTTGTGTCATCTCACCCCTAGATGCCTACTCAAACTATTGGAGATTCACTGCCATGAGCAACTAACAATGAGTCTCATCTCCATGATAGTATAAGAAGATGAGGAGGGAGTAGAGCCTGAAGGCTCTCCCTCACTGATCAACTCAATCCGCCTATCCGGATCCTCCACTTCCATTCTCTACAAGTATGCCTCCCGATCCTTTATCTAAACATTCGGCCTCACATACTCCTCGTCATCATCATCCTCCACTACCTCCAGCCTCCTAGATAGATCCAAGATGCTATTCGATAATGTCCTGATAACCTATGATTGCTCCATAAGCTTTGCCTCTGCAACAGACAACCACTTATAGACCTCTTCATCTCGTTTCCCATTCTCCATATTCATCGTTGTTAGTTACATTCGGGCTTAGTTACTCCTATGGTCAGAACACCGATAGGTACATCCTCTCTTCCATCGTAAATGTACAGTTTCTTCAAATGGGGAACAACCATCACTTCGAATTGCTTCATAAACTCCATACGAGTACAACCTCATAGTCATCTATCTGCACTATAGTGAAGTCGACTCTCCCACTCCATTCACCAAGTGTCACATCCACCTTTTCAGCTACACTGATCACAGAATCTGGAGGAGAATTCACTGCTTTCATTTGTGCCTACACCGGTACAAACTTCAGTCCAATCCTTTCCCAATATCCTCGCTCATAAAGTTATGAGTTTCCCCACTATCCACCATAGTGAGTACAGCCGCACTCCCAACATTCATTTCGACATACTCCAATTTGTTCATTTCCAGGTCAATCCTTGAGACAACTTCTATATCCACTGCAGATTCCGAAATTTGCATAATCCCTATAGAAGTTTCTTCTTTCTTTGTCGTATCGGCTTGTGCCAAGGCAACCACTTTTGGTCTTGAAGGACAATTCTTCACCATATGTGGTCCCTCACACATCCAACACTTCAACGGTTTCTTCGTCTTCGACTTGTCATGCGATCTTGAAGTCTACTCTTTCATAGTTTTGTCATTCCTTTTCTTATTCTCATCGGAACCCTCATAATAGTGTTCCACCAAATGATCTATAGTAGCAAAAGCCTGCTCAAGTGTCTTTATCTTTTGCCTCTTCACTTCATTTTGCACCCAAGGTTTCAACCCTATGATAAAGTTGAACACCTTGTCCCTTTCCGCCATGTTTGGAAGTTCCAAAACTGCACTTGAGAACTCTCGTTGATATGCCTGTAGACTTCTCATTTGCTTCATGTATTTTATTTTCATCCTTGCATCCCATGTTTCGTCTTGTGGACTGAAATGGGTTCACAAATCCTTCCTCATTTCATCTCACAAAGTTATGTCTTCAACATTTCCATTGGAAACCTGATCCATCCTCTTTCACCACCACATCTTAGCATCCTTCATCAAGAATTGAGCAGCTTCCTTCACTTTGGTCTCTTCATTGTTCATCCCCAAGTGCTCCAAGTAATGCTCCATATCCCATAGAAAGTTACCAAGAGTTTTCGCACTCCTTGTCCTGTCATAACAATCCGTCTTTTTGACTTTCACATGAGCTACACCTCTACCTAAGTTGTGCCCACCAACCTTCTTCAAAACCGTGAGCTCATTCCAAGCATCATCAAGAGCTTGCTGCAATTTCAAGATTTCCACCAAACCTTGATCATTTTCTTAACTAATCTTCTTGACTTCCTCTTCCATTTGTGCATACTTCCATTCAGTATACTTGTATCGAACATTGAGGTCTTCTAGCCCCGCTTTAACCTTCTCATAGTATTCATGAACTTGCACGTTCTCGGCTCTCATCGAAGCCATATCGGAAGCAAATTCCTCTATGCGATCCAATACCCTGTCAAAGAAAGCTTCACCTGTTATAACTTGATGTTCATTCGCCATTACTGCCATTTTCCATCTTTGTGATCTTGTAGAGACCATCTACCAAAGTCATCTGCAAAACCTAAACCACCTGCTAAGTCTTCAGTCTTCTTTGTATCAGAAGCCTTGATACCAACTATCACGAAGTGATAGTAGGATTAGTTTCTCTTCAATTCTAAATCACCAAAGCCCATAGAATACGGAGCTCTGATACCATCCATCACGCCCCTTCCCTGGCAGTACTCTTCTAACCGCATGATCGAGGGTGCGGCACCACCACCCACTTTCTTTTTAACAATAATTGCGGATGTGCACTATTCCTATTTTCTATGCTTAGTTTATTTTTCAACTTTACCAAGTACAATCTTTCGTTAACACAACAGAAACATTCATAACATCTTTCATACATACCTTATCATCATTAAACACAAGTGCACAGTGGATATAAATCAGGAGGGGAAACTCCCTGTAAATAAGAGTCTTCCTAATAATAATGATAATCTTCAATTTTTACAAGTAAATATAAAATGGAGAGAAACCCCTAGATTTCCTCTCATAAACTTGCAATTTACACTTGGCTTGCACCATCGTGTAGCCTCGACCAATTTGCCATTCAGGATTGGCACAACATCGTTCAGCTACCCGTGCAGCCCTGCCAGGTCGTGTCACCCACTAGCGCACCCCTGCAGCTCATCTACCCATCACTTTGACCACCCTGTGCTTCTCCCTTACCCATTTCACAACTCACACCGACTTGTCATTAGGCCCATGGGTTGCCCAACTCGTTTGGGCATGCCCGCCGTTCACACCGCACGACGCCCTCATCTTGTGCATTCCACTATTTTATCGATGCCCAACTCGTCGTTCAAACCTCCGCACACATCCACTGTTCTAGAGTGCCGACTCGCTCGAACGACCCACTATTCAGCTCGTTGATACCGCCAACTGTGTCGCCCGCCCGCTTGCCTTGACTCGGACTCTATTTACTCCTGCCTAGGCAATCGTTCAACTCAACTCACCCTTCGACCGAGTCACCACCAACTACACCCATTCACTCGAATGTTGACTTTTCCATCGCACGTTCAACTGACCACCCGAATGCCAACTCGCCAATGCTCGTTCAACCCATGGCGTGTTTGCCCGAGCTCACCCACTTCCTTGATGAACCCATGCCAACCGTCATTCAGCTCACGCCTTGGTGTGCCCCTCCTAGCTCGTGGACACCGACTCGACCTCCCGTTCAACTCGTCTGACCAGCACCAGCTCGCCTGACTGAAGCTACGAACAACGCGCTGATCTTGTTCCTGAACAATTGACCCACTTGTAGTTTCGTTCAGCCTGGGGCCTTTGAACCGTCTCCCGGTTCTGCGGCTAGGGTGCTTTGGCCCCTAGCTCCGCCTGCACCTTTGCCTATGTTTCAGAGCACCAATGGAGCTCACACTTCTTACTTGCTAAGACCCTTGAACTCTTACCTTGATCTTCGAATGAATGATGACTTATCTCCATTTCCACCCACGCTATATATATGGTAGCTCAGCCAATATGGGGGTGTCGACCTATGGCCAATCCAACCCATCTTTCGGCACTTTGCTACTTTCTCCAATGTTGGCCATGGTGAGGGCACCTACACCCGGGACTTCCCCACCATATAAGTTCGCCATCGCACTTCTCAACACTTAGTCATTTTTGGATGACTTTTATGTTTCCTGCCATTCATCCCAACTTGTCACACCGTGCAGGTGTGCCCAACTCACCAGTCAGCCCATATCGTCACTTAGTCATTTTTGGATGAGTTTCATGCTTCCTATCATTCATCCCAACTCGTCACACCGTGCAGGTGCACCCAACTCACCGATCGCCCCATCTCGTCGCCTGCTCGCCCGTCATGTGCCCTTCACCAAACGCTCTACAACTCGGGGGATTTACATGACCCCTCCCATCTACCTTCCTCACCCCCATCCCCTTCCCCACCTTCCCTCACCACCCTCGCCTCCCCACCCTGGCCCCTCCCCTCTCCCCTCTTAGCTCCCTCTCTGTCATGTCCCTACCCTAGCAGTACTCTTCCAACTGCACGATCGGGGGTATGGCACCACCAAACACTTTCTTTTTAACAATGCTTGTGATTATGGACTACACCTACTTTCTATACTTTGTTTATTTTTCAAATTTTCTAAGTATAACATTCTCATACACAACGGAAACATTCAATTAATCATTTTCATCGTTATTACCATTTACACATATGCAAAACGAATATTTTAATAGGAGGGGCAACTCCCTAAAATATGAGTCTGCCCGATAATAACAATTTTACATAAAATATACAGTTTTACAGTCTTTGCAGGAAACCCCAAGTTTCCTTGTTACAATATCTGTCACAACTATGCAACTCGGCCTGCACCATTCAGACTACCTGAACCACCGTTCAGAGTGCCCATCAATTCTATGGTTCGTTGAAACTCGTTCACCGTCGCACTGTTCAGTATGTCATTCAGCCGTTTGGGAAGATGCCCTCTCATGCCCTCGCCAATTCAGTCATTTGGGCAGATGCTCTCACACGCCCTTGCCCATTTAGTCGTTCGGGCAGATGCCCTCGCTCATTTAGTCGTTCAGGCGGACTCCCTCACACGCCCTCGCCTGTTCAGCTTCGCACAACTTCGAATGCCTTCAAATGACCTCGCTCGTTTGGTCATTCAGGCGGATGCCCTTGCATGCCCTCACCTAAATTCCTTTGAATGATTATTCAGAAAAACATCCTCATCTGTTCTCCTTCAAAAAACCCTGCCCATTCGGCTGTTTAAGTGGACGCCTTTTCCGGAACGCCTTCGAACGATCTTTCAAACAAATGCACTCAAATGCCCTTGGTCGTTCGATCATTCAGGCCGACGCATTTCCCAATCACCTTCGCACATCCTGCAGCTCTCTTTTCTGCATTTTCTGTATCTCCGTCCTATGGTCCAAGAGTCCGCCTGCACTTCGCCCCATTTCAGACTTTCCATGTAGCGTGCCCTCCTAGCTTGCATAAACACTTGGAAGCTTTGCTTGATTATTTTTGCCACCATTCCAATGCTTTACTTATATGGAAGTTGGCCCATTCGTTGGGGCGTCAACTCACCAAGTCGACCCACCATTTCATCCAACTCACCCCTCCATCACATCGGCCCATGGTGTGGGCACCCATGTGCGAGACCGCCCCCACATATAAACTTTCCATCGCCCCACACTTAGTAATTTTCGCGATGACTCTTCGTGTCGCACGTTGGCTCGTCTCCTCCATTCATTCAGCTCGTTGCACCCTGTGGGTGCGCCCCAACTTGTCGGTTGCACATCTGTCGTGCACCCACTGCCAAATGAACCACAACTTATGGTTGTTACATTCTCCCCCACTCTAAATGGTTGTCATCCTCGACAACACCGTCATACGACATCACAAAGTGTTGCTAGCTCCAACATCAAAATTCTCTTGCTGCCTACCTCTACTCTGTCATCACATAAAGCATAAAGGCTTATGTCTTCCATGAATCGAAAAGTCTTCTCAATCCATGACCATCAACCACATCCGTTGCAATCCCCACATGTTTCCCCATCGTGTAAGGTTAGTCCCTCCAACTCAAGCTACATGCTAAGTACAACATATCGTGTCGACCTCATCATGTATCATCATCGTGTGAACTACTGCCATGATACTCCAACATAATGTTAACACATCTCTGTACACTGCTATAGCCCCCATGAGTCAAACTACTCAGGTGATCAGTTCAACTGTCATGCTCAAACCATGAGAATGCACATCCTCATGCCATCATCAATCGTTTCTCCTAGCCTCCTGTCACAACACCAACTTGTTCAGGAATCCATCTCCATCTCTATCAAAATGTAAGCCATGTCCAGGTCCATGAAGTAAACTCCATCTCGTCTGCAACATGCTGTCCATGATGTTTGGCGTCAATGTGCTGCATGAAATCAACCACATCTATCCCAACATCATCATCCATGTACTGCCCATAATCATAGACTAATCAGCTCTCATGTATCAAAAGTGGTTAAGCCTCTACTCAACACATGCCCAAGTGTTTCCACTAAGGCATCATCATCGTTGCAACTCTGTCACTCCAAATTGTCTCATATTGATCCTCCACATCAAGTCACTCTCTCAAGCACACCCATAAATGTACTCAAAAGTATGCACCCCATACTGCATCAAAATCCCTAACCTTGGCTACTCAATGCATCAAATCCTCCAAGTCCACTATAATGTGAAGTCCCCAAAAGTCACAACCTCATGTCATCATGAGCTCCATGAGTCATCTCCAACCAACATCCTAGCAAGCATACATGTCTCGGCCCAAAGGTCCCTGCAAGATGCCTCGACTCTTTGTGTAGTAGGAATGCTCCATATTTTGCTCACAATTCCAAACAAGTCCATGGCCTTATTGTACTCAAGTGCACAACATCACATCGACTCATAAGTAAAACATCTCCATGTCACATCAATAAATCCATTTGCATAACATCCCTACCTTGGCACTCCTCATTGGATGCCCATGAGTGAGACCTCTACAAGTGCTCCTACATAATGTCCCTGCATAAGACTGCCATGCTCCATGTCTCCAACTCGATGTCCATGAATAAAGTTGCCCATGTTGTCAAACTAAGTAGACCCATCACAACAATCAACCATCCTCATCCAAGTCTGCAATCTGGTCTAGTGAACTCGGTCATCCAAACCATATCATCATCACACGAGTCTCTCCCACCATGGCTCCACCATTGAAGGTTCCACCAAGATTTCCTCTTGGTCTTGGCCATGAGAAGTCCACCCAAGTGTGATCAAACTCAAGTGTGTGCCCTTCTCCAATATGTCCATGAGTCATGCCGGGAACTTAGCCAATTTATCCTTATGGCTAAAGCATGACCCATTCCCCCACAATGATCATCATGTTCCTCCCTTGTCACGGGCATTTGCACCTTCTGCCATAAGGTCACAAATATCCCCAACAAGTTCTGCAACAGTCAATGGTCCTTGCCTCTTCATACAAGGCTTCATTGTAGACATCCATGGTAAGATCCTCCATCACATTGGCAAAATAATTTTTCCCTTCCCTACATATGGCCCATCTACCAAAAGCTCAAATGAAACACAAGTATCAGTAGTACTTACTTCATCATGAGGCTCCTCTATGTGAGTATCCTCATCCACCAATGTCTGCAAACTGCATGATCCTAGTCCAACTTGAACAATTTTAAGTTCATCCTCCATCATTGTCATATCTACAACATCCTCATACATCACGGCTTCCTCTTCTTTGCCATCACAATCTACAGTTGCAACCTACTCCATTGCCCAATCAAGTCGAAGAAGTTCGTCTTCAACATTCATTTCCAAGACTTCAATTTTATCTCGAATTCGTGGGTTCTCATCCTTCATTAACTTCAACCTGTACAAGGTCAGCAAGAGCTTTCCTTTACATTCTTCCAAACCTGCCATGTCTTGTCGTTCATCTTGGCCCAAGCATGAAACTTCACCTCTGCTAAAGCTGTCATGAAGTGTAACACTTCCTTCGGTACGCCTGGTTCGACTGAATCAACCTCTGATACCATCTGTCACAAAGTGCAATGGGATTAGTTTCTTTACAAATCTGATTCTCTGAATCAGGGCTCCGATACCCCCTGCCATGCCCCTACCCTAGTGGTACTCTTCCAACCGCACGATCAGGGGTGCAACACCACCAACCACTTTCTTTTTAACAATACTTGCGATTGTGGACTATGCCTACTTTCTATACTTAGTTTATTTTTCAACTTTTCTAAGTATAACATTCACATACACAGTGGAAACATTCAAATAATCATCTTCATCGTTATTACCATTTACACATATGCACAACGGATATTTTAATGGGAGGGTCAACTCCCTGAAATATGAGTCTACCCGATAATAACAATTTTACATAAAATATACAGTTTTACAGTCTTTGCAGGAAACCCCAAGTTTCCTTGGTACAATATCTGTCACAACCATGCAACCTGGCCTGCACTATTCAGACTACTCGAACCACTGTTCAGAGTGCCCACCGGTTCTACTGTCCGTCACAACTCATTCACCATTTCACTGTTCAACATGTCGTTCATCCATTTAGGCAGACGCCCTCGCACGCCCTCGCCCATTCAGGTGTTCGAGAAGATGGCCTCATGTGCCCTTGCTCGTTCGGTCGTTCCGGTGGACTCCCTCGCAAGCCCTCGTCCGTTCATTGGTTTGGGCGAACACCCTCACATGCCCTCGCCTGTTTGCCTTCACACAACTTCGAATGCCTTCGAACAACCTCACCCGTTCAATCATTCAGTTAGATGTCCTCACACTCCCTTGCCCGAATGCCTTCGAACAATCATTCAGACAAAAGCCCTCGAACACCCTCACCCGTTCTCCTTCGAACAACCCCACTCGTTCGGTCATTCAGGCAGACACCATCACCCGAACACCTTCAAATGATTGTTTAGACAAACGCCCTCAAACGCCCTCGCTCGTTTGGTCATTTAGGCTGATGCCCTCCTAGCTTGCATAAACACTTGGAAGCTTTGCTTGATTATTTTTGCCACTATTTCAACACTTTACTTATATGGTGGTTGACCCATAGTTTGGGGCGTCAACTCACCAAGCCAGCCCACCGTTTCATCCAACTCACCCATCTGCCGCCTCGGCCCATGGCGTGGGCACCCATGTGCGGGACCGCCCCCACATATAAACTTTCCACCGCCCAACGCTAAGTCATTTTTGGATGACTCTTCGTGTTGCACGTTGGCTCATCTCCTCCGTTCGGTCAGCTCATCACACCGTGCGAGCGTGCCCCAACTCATCGGTTACCACCCAGCTCATCGCTTGCTCACCCGTCATGCGCCCACCACCAAACGAACTGCACCTAGTGGGAATTACACTCTCCCTCCCCTCTTTCCTCCCTCACCCTCATCCCCTTTCCCCACTTCCCTCACCTCCCTCGCCTCCCCATGCTCGCCCCTCTCCTCTCCCCTCTCCCCTCCCTCACACACCTCCCTACCTACCCCCTAACCTCACCCTCGACCCCTCCCCACGCTGGCCTTGCCCGCCTCCCCCGGCGTACCCCCTTCCCGTCCCCACCGGGCCCCAACCTGCGGCCTCTTGGCCGCTGGCTGGGGGCGCGAGTGGGTAGGGAAGTGTTTCAACATTGTTTATTTATTTATTTATTTATTTATTTATAATTTGACTATGTTACCTTCTTGATAAGTTCAATGTATTAAGTTATTTAGAAATAAAATAAAATATTGTTGAGCCCTAAAACTACTTCTCTTCTACATACTTTCCTAGATCTTTTTCCTACCCCAGCACCTCATAAGCTATCAAAGATCATTACATATTGATTCTAGGAGTGTATTTAAGTGGTTTTCTAACTATATTTTTGTGTTTACTATTTGACTTAGATTTTTTTCATCAACTGCGGAATGCAGCCACTTTCCATAGCTAACTCACGATTCCACAACTATTTTTATTGATCTATAGGTTACAGGTGTCGGCAAGTTAAACGAGGCACATTGGCAGTTCAGGAATGATCTGGACATGGACAAGGTCCTATCTGTTAGTCAAATTCGTAAAAGAAAGCCTTGGTCAAAGGATAGTCAAACAAGGAGTCCTACAACAAATAAGTCTCTGTTTTCAGCACGTGAAAGGTTTGAGACCATTCTTAGATCCGTGGATCTCTCTTGACGGTTGTAGACCATCTCCACGATGCAAATCCAACATCCACCTTTTGTAGAATGAATGATCATGGCAACCAAGACAGTAAGCTCACAGGTTCTATCTTTTTATGTGTCCTTTGCTGAAGGTTCCTCGCAGAGAAACAGTTATACCATTTCCTCTATAAATAACACGTTTTGCAAATGCAAATAGTTAGTCTTGCTGTTAGTTTTTATGTTTTTGTTGTAGCATTAGTCCTGTTGTTGTAACGAGAAGACATTTCCTCTGTTTTGTAATATAAATACTCTATTTCTTATGATTGTTTGAGCGTAATTTTGGATTGACAGCGTATTAACCAAAGGCCATGCAGAGGGCCCCTGTTGGCTGAGGTTTTGTTTTTCATTTCTGTAAAGCTTTCATGCATCGTTTTCTTATTCCATTGTATAAATTCCATAGCTTGTTTAGTTGTATATGTTTCGTAATTCATTCATGGTGTTAATCTTTCATTCCTGTACATGGTTTTCCAACATTGCATACTTTTGCTAACACTGATCAGTGTGTTTCAGGATAGGTCATGCTCGAGCTTTTTCATATAATTTTTGCATCAAAACGTGACATGAGATTGGCCTCTCTGCTGACTTTGTTTTTTTTAGCTTTTCAGTTTCAATTATGTTTTAATTTCTATCTTATTTATTTGTTGTTGTTAGCTAGTTTATATATTAAATTCTTCATGTTATTTAATGTTATCTCCAGAGCCATGGCTTAACCCCGAAAAGCTACTTGGCGAGCTATCGGATTATAAGTGAAGTGATTTGATTTTACTTTCATTTCTGCAAGTAGGTAGTTTAAATATCAAATTCTTTATGTTATTTGACAGTATCTCCAGAGCCATGGCTTAACCTCGAAAAGCTACTTGGCGAGCTATCGGATTATAAGTGAAGTGATTTGATTTTTCTTTCGTTTTTTCAATTAGATATCAAGTTCTTCATGTTATTTTACGTTATCTCCAGAGCCATAGCTTAACCACGAAAAGCTACTTGGCGAGCTATCGGATTATGAGCGAAGTGACTTGATTTTACTTTCATTTGCAAGTAGGTAATTTAGATATCAATTCTTCATGTTATTTGACGTTATCTCTGGAGCCATGGCTTAACCCCGAAAAGCTCCTTGGCAAGCTATCAGATTATAAGTGAAGTCAATTGATCTTACTTTCATTAATTTGCAATTTTTGGTTTGTTTGAGTGTAATAGTTTAAATTTTATTTCTGTATTTAGATGAGCATCAGAGACAGTGATTTCATGATCAGTGTTTCATCATTTGTTTGATTTAAATAACTGCACATTTACATTCCTGTTCAAGTACTGATTTTATCACTAGCGTGTTTTGAGATCCTTTGAAGTGCTAAGTTCTAGAAATTATCACAAGGGATATAAAACCTTGTCTTAAATCTATATCCATACTTTCCTTCTAAAGTATTCTTAAAACTTAGAAATAGGATTTCCATTTGCATTAGGAGACAAACAAAGACAAAACCCCAAAACAAAATAAAAATTGAAAATAATAAAAAGTGAAAAACAAGTTGCCTTGCACATATAGTGCGCCACACTTCATCAGTTTACGATTCCCAGATTAATAATTAATGTAGCAATTTAGGACATATTAAATTGACTAAACAAATACCATGCGTGATCTATGTCATTTACTTTGTGATGCGAGTAATTTAACTTTAACATCAGAGTAATTTAACTTTAAAGTAACTTATTTTTTTCCTCCAATTTTAATAAACATTTTCTCTTTGTTTTTTCAAAGAAATTTGGTAAATAGGTGAACTGAAATTTTCCATTTAGCAAAACGTATGAAGCGCCTTGTGAGCAATTTGATAATATATTTGATGACACCATCTTATCGTGGATAAAGTTTATATACCAAAATGAAAATTAAATAAGATTAATTTAGTTTATATACCAAAATGTAAATTAAATAAAATTAAAAAATTTAATAATGTTTTTGTGAGGCAAAGATTTCAAAATAAAATAACGTCTAAACATGGTATAAATAATTTATCAATATAATAATACAACCTAAT
>APFE030875425.1:184683-195792 GCA_000404065.3 Pinus taeda
ATTAATTTATTTTTGTAGGGTATGTGTCGATGCTTGTCTAACAACCGATGCCATTAGACAACTTGATCCCATTATGTGCAATTGATAGTTTATTTTAAATTTTTTGTTATAATGAATCGAGTCTGCTCCACAATGTGTTAATTTCATGGTTGGTCTTTAAGTTTTCATTACAATGGGTTGAGCTCACCTAAACTACGTGTCAATTTGAGAGTTATTTTTTAATTTTTTTCGCAATGTATCAAGTTGTCTTAGGATAAGATTTAAAAATCACTATACATTTAGCATTTAAAAAAATAACTCTTGGTATACTAACTCTTTCATTGAGGTGTTCATTTTTAAAGTTTTTTTAGTCATAAATTTTCCATAATTGTCATGCTTGAAATATTTTGAAAATTTAAGATTGTTTTGTAGTCATAATTTTTTGTTTTAATTCCATGGTTGAAAAATGGTTAAGATTTTAATGTTTTTCTAAGTTGTGATATTTTATCTTTAATGTTATGGTTGAAAACAATTATAAATATTTTTTCTTAGCACCATGCTTCAAAATTGTTGGAATTTTAAGGGTTTTCAAAGAAGAGATATTTTAAATTTAATGTTATGCTTAAAAATCATTAGAATTTTAAGGGTTTTCAAAGACGTGATATTTTATCATTAATGTCATGCTTGAAAATCATTGGAAATTTAAAGTTTTTTAGAGTTGCGATATTTTGTTTTTAACGTCATTACTAAAAAATGTTGGAAATATACCTTGAAAAAAACATTATTCTGGCATCAACACTTTTCAATTTCAAGGTATTTTTTGCACCAAACAAAATGGCTTTTATTGTTTTTTACTCTTATTTAAAAAAAATATTGAAAATTTACTCTGCCAAAAAAAAAAAAACAACAACGTTATTCCGACATCAACACTTTCCGATTTCAAGGTGTTTCTTCATGTTTTTTTGGGATTTTTGGGCTCAAGTATTCGTTTTGAGGTAATAATTCCCATTTGATCAGTAACTATGTTTTAATTGACTGCAAAAAAAACGATAGATGCAAGAACTAAACAAACATTGGAAAAGAAGAAAGAACACAAAAGGAAACTACAAACCTAGCTAATCCAATAGGAGCGTTAGTGGATCAGAGAAGGAAAAAAATCATAGCTTGAAGCATCTCATGCTTCCGACTTCTCACAAAGTATAATCAATCAAATCTTATAGTTCGAATGGGCTAAGTGTTTAACCAAAGGATGTCAGAGGATACCCTGTTGGAAGAAAGAGTTCAATTCCTAGCAAACCTCAATGAATCAAGTTCTTACACTACTGCATTTGGGTGGATTTTTTGACATCGGAATCCAATGGAATGTCTAAAATAGGAAAAAGTGTCAGAAATTAAATACTTTTTTTTTTTTTGTAAAATCCCGACTACCATCAAGAGTACGATGGTAGTTTTTTACTTGTCAAATATTTGACAAAATTCCCTATCCCATCGATTAATGGATGTTTTCCTATAATCCCTCTTGTCATCAAATAATTAATGATAGTTCTTTTACCACCGGATATCCAACAACATATCCAATATGAAAATGTGTTGTCCAATTTCCTGTAAATGGTAAATAACCATTGCATGACATTAAATTCCACCTTTAATGGTTTTTTTTACCAACAACGTCTAATATGGGACTACTTTTGATCAGTTTGACTAATTAAAATAAATATAACATTAATATTATAATTAAATATAATATTATTAATATATGATAATATATATTCTATTAATTATATATAATATATTAATATTAATATTAATATAACCCCGACTGCGGGTGTTTAATTCAATGCGATGTACAAGGACGGCGCTCCCACTGGGCAAGTGGCAGCCCAGTCCCGCCACTTGTGTGGATAGAAGGATGGCAAGCAATCCCCGCAATGTTAAATTGATTGCTGCCATTAACTCCCACCTGCAGTCTGCCGTTCGCAGCACGATGGAGCTCCCGCTGCTTGCTTCTCCGGCGATTTGGTTTCAGATCCTCTGTTGGGTTGTGGTGATCGCTTCGGGCGACTCAATGCGCCATTATAAGAGCTCGACTCCGCTGGCCTGGACAAGCAATTCGGCGTTGTTTCAATTGGGGTCTTGGCCTCTGCTGCATTTGGTGTCTTGGCCTTTGGTTTATCTGGTGTCTCGGCCTCTGTCTTAGTCGAGGTCTCGACCTTCGTCTCAGTGGGTCTCGGTCTCTGTCTCTTGGGGTCTCGGCCTCTGTCACAAGCTTACCCACATCTGTTCTCCCCTCTGTTATGGTCGCTCCCCGAGTTCTAATTCCTCGCCCCTCTGTGCCTCCATCGCATTGCCTTCCTGGCTCACTGTGCCTTCGCTCACCGTGCCTTCGCTCACTGTGCCTTCGCTCTCTGTGCCTTCCTGGCTCATTGTGCCTTCGCTCCAGCGTTACCTCACCTGGGTCTTCAGCATGCCGCGTGAGCGGCTCTGTCTTATCAGCAGGAGGGGAGGTTCTCAGGGTGGTTCAAGAGGACGAGTTGTCCAACAGCGCTCCTCCAACACCTCGGACCCTTCCTCAGATGAAATAGAATCCGCAGCTACCAAGAGAGGCAGGCGAAGAGGTAGAGGGCGGGCTCGTAATGCAGATTGTGCGCATAGCGCTCATCCCACCACCCGTTTTCGAATTCCTTGTACTCTGGCCAATTCCTCTTTTATAGTTTCAATCAAGATCGAAAAGTGTGAGAATTCGGCTCAACCCGGAGCCTCTTCAGAGCATAGGCAGGCCACTCCTGTCCAATGCCAAGGAACTCTGTCCACGGTGAACCCTGGAGCAGTTGCGGGTCCAAGCTAGCCAGCCAAAAATGCAGTCCTTCAGATGGATTCCAATGCCTCAGAGTAGTATGGGTGCAGGATAGTCGAGGAGCAGCCCTCCACCTTCATGGACGAATGAACACGCCTTCGCTTCCTTTTTTGGTCCTGCAAATGAAATAGGAGGTCGCCTCCCTCACACTCCACAGTATACATGCTGGTTTCAGGTCTACGCCACCTTCACTTGGTGGTTTTGTTAAGGTTGTTGTCTTGTTTAGTTATGTTCGGGTTTGAGTCTGTTTCAGTTCAGTCCATGCATGGACTCAGCAAGGTTCTACCTCTGTCTGTAAAGCATTCTGGGTAGTTTTTGGTTTTGATGGGTCAAGTCAGCTTCCAGAAGTCTGTCGGTAATGCCACTTGGTCAGTTCATGGTTATTTTTGGACAAGTCAATTCTCAGGGAAGTTTTGCCCTCCAATGTAAGTCCATTGCTCAATCCATAGTCAGTATGGAGAGAATCTTCGAGGCTTGCCTCACTGTAACTTTTTTTGTATAATACTAGGAGTAGACAAATTCACAAAAAAAAATATTAATATAATATTATATGATTATAATATAAAGTTATTAAATATATTATTATAACTATAATGTGTGTGTGTAGAGGCCCTAACATCATATAATTTTGACATAGTTTCTATCTATGTTAGTTGTGATTGTTTTCAAAAGTTGTAGGTTTATTTTGAGGTTAGTTTTTGAACAAAATCATTACTGAAAGTTTGGTGACAAAAAATGTCACATAGCATTCCTCAAGGAGACCAAGGATACATGGGATCAATATCAAGGGCTTCTAAGGATTGAAAATGTTATTTCCCTTGAAGAAATTATGGGAGCTTGAGGCCAAGGAGAATTCTAATAACATCAGCTAAAAATCACTGTAGAGACTATGGACACTCTAAAAGCGGACATGAATATCATCCATTTGTAAGTTATTTATTATATGAATTTGTATTGTAAATTGTTTTTGTAAATGTTTATATGTATATTGTGTTTTAGATTGTATGTATTTATATCATAAATTAAATTATCTTTCTATTGTAAATGTATTTTATAATATTCTTTTGGGAGGCATTTGAACTATGTTGTCATCTTGATGTGGACTAGAAATATTATTTGATTATTTTCGTTAGGGTTGATTAAGGGGTTGGGTGGAGTTATGGTTTAATTAATTTATGGGATTAGGGATAAGGGGTTACTCTTTAAGGGTTTGGGGGCTAGGGGTTAAAGGCTTATGGGTTAGGGGTTAGGGGTTTAATGGATTAGGGGAATAAGGTTAAGGTGTTAGGGGGTTAATGTATGTTGTTTAGGGGTTAATTTAAACCTCGAGGATTTAGAGGTTAATCATCGGTTTTTATGGATCATTATTAATAAGTTTTTTAAGTATATTATGAAAAATATGACATTAAGAAAGAATATGAAATTACAATGATGAATGAAAAATAAGATCAATATGTTTTCTATTATGGTCATGATTATATATCTCAGAAAGTGTCTCACTTTTTACAAATTACTCTCCTATGTTTGTGTCTTGAACACACTAGTCTCATATTCATTAACAATGGTGCTATCCTTGTCCTTAACTATCAGGCGCCCCTGGGGCATCGTGAGCTAGGCACGCTAAGATGTTCACCTAGTAGGGGCATTTATGTGACGAGTTGGTGGGTCAACCCGACTTGGAAATGGACACACGCATAAAAGAAGTAAGGTCGACCCATGACAACCCATGAACAAAGTTCCCACCAAGGGGACTCATAATGAATTTTAGAAAACTCGCTAAAGTAATGTTTAGGTGTTAAAAGTTGGTTTATAATTGATTGATTAAACAACCTAGTACTAAAAAATTATAATATTTTGTTGTCAGTAATGAGAGAACGAAGGTGGGGCGCCTAGGCACCCATGGGGGCATCACGTGTTGGGAAATCCAGGGCACTCGCCCGATAGGGGCGCTTGTGTGAGGAGATGGTGGGTCACCTCGACTTGGAAAGGGAACCAACAAAAAATAAGTAATGTTTTTCCATGACTGCCCATGAACAAAGTTCCCACAAGGGGGTCTCATAAATATGATTTTTAGAAAATTAAGCAAATTAATATTTAGTTGTTAAAAGTCAGTTTATAATTGAATATTGATCACACAGCATGGAAATAACAAATGATAATATTTTTTTCATTGATGAGCTAATGATTTGTGTTCACTAGTTTGCACAAAAGGGTGAACGTTCATGCCTTGGGCGTGCCCGCATGAAGGTGAGGTATACAGGTGCCCATGGGGGCGTCACATGTTGGGCACGCTAGGGTGCCTAGCGCCCATGGGGGCATCGCATGATGGGCACACTAGGGCACCCGTGCGACGAGTTAGTGGGTTGGCCTAACTTAGTAAGAGGCACATGTATAAAATAAGTAAGGTTAGCCCATGACTGCCTATGAGCAGAGTTCCCACCAAGGGGTCTCATAATGATTTTTAGAAAATTCATTAAAGTAATGTTTGGGTGTTAAAAGTCAGCTTACAATTGGTCGATTATATAACATTCTAGTAACAAACTATAATATTTTGTTGTCATTGATGAGCAAACAAAGGGGGCACCTGGACGCCCATAGGGGTGTTGTATGTTGGGCACATCAAGGCGCCCTCCTGGTAGAGGCACTCATACGATGAGTTAATCAGTCGGCCCAACTTTGAAAGGGGTGCCCGCACAAAATAAGTAATTTTGGCCCATGACTACCCATTACCAGATTACCCATAAGGGTGTCTCATAATGATTTTTAGAAAATTAAGTAAATTAATGTTTAGGTGTTAAAATCCATTTTATAATTGATTATTGATCATGCAACATGGGAATAACAAATGAAAATATTTTGTTTTCATTGATGAGCTAATGATTTGTGTTCAATTATTTGCACAACAAGGTAAACGTTTTCACCCTTAGTGCGCCTGCACGAAGGCAGGGCGCCCCAACGCCCATGGGGGCATCACGTGCTAGGCACGCCAAGGTGCCCATGTTATGATTTTGTGGGTCGACACAACTTTTCATGGGGCGTTTGCACAAAATACGTAATCTCGACCCATGATTGCCAATGACTTGAGAATAAGGCCAACGTTGAATTTTTTTTTTCTTCAGTTTGTGCTTGTATGCATTGAAATTTGACATGGTTATGGTAGATGCATGAATTGACGATATGGGAGGGTTTTTAGATTTAAATATGACTCACAAAAAGAATTTGATAATCAAACAAAAAAATTATGACATATATATAAATTTCAAGGAGATGAAATTATTTATCACTATTTATGAGTTGCAGGCTTATTCGTGCTAATTGTCCTTCCTTCTCATTTGGAAAGTCATGAGGCTAGTTAGTGTTGATCCGATGGCTCTGGTTTGATAGGAAAATCTCTAAGGTAAGGCTTTGAGCTATCACTTACGAGATTTGTCGGTCTCCTCAAGTCCAATCAAAATATCTAGTAGCAAGGCTCTTCAAGCAGTCAGGCTTGCTAGCTTGGGTTTAATATATCATTATAGAATAAGCCTATAAGGTCTTTTTTTCAAGTCAACCTAGATCCTATCCTATGCATCTTCTTCTAACTGGAACGTAAAACTATATCTATGCACTTGTCCCTTCACTATATCCATAAGATGCCTTTCAAGCATGACTTATGGTGGAATTCTAGTTCCCTTCTAATGATAATGATATCTTCTTTCAAAAGCTTGATACTTCCTATAGTAATGTTTGATGCAGAAGCTTCCAAGGTGCTAATTCAAGAAGCTCTACTCAAGGTGATAGATTGAAGTTGTAGTTGCTCAACACTTACATATAATTTATTCTTTTGATAGCTTTAACAATAGGTCTAGTCCCTTGAGATATCTGTAGTGTGCTATTGCAATTTTGTCCATTTAGTGATTTCAATAGTCCCAAAAGGATGTAAAATTGATATTATTTCAAATTGTCGCAACTTGATGGAGTGAGAGGTTTCTATTTGGTAAGACTTATATAAATCTCATAATTTTTTAAGATAATTGTGGTCCTTTAGGGTGATTGAGCTTTGGATGAGACCTTCCAAATGAGCCTACAATGGATCTATACAATTCAGTCTTGGTCCTTCTTAAAAATAGTTTCCTTGATGCCCATTAGGACTACCTCTAATCCACAAAAAATGAGCAAATTAGTGTAAATGTAACCATTAGTGTAAATTGATTATTAATTAATAAAATTAATTACTTATTTCTATCACATAGTTGTGAGATTTTATTTTTTATTAATAATTTATTATTAAATATTAAAACAATTACATTAAAACTATATTATATATAATCAAAAGAATATTATAATTATTAAATCAAACTAAACTAATTAATTATTGTTATTATTAAATCAAAAACAATATGAATATTATTATTATATTATTAATTTTTTATTAATAATTCCTAGCTCGTATATATGTTTTGGCATGTCATTGCATATGGTTTTTACATAGACTGTGAGTTTTCTCAATGGCTCTGCTCCCTTATACATTCAATTCCTACAGCAGACCCAAGGGTTTCCCGGTGGCTCTAACCCCCGCATTCGATTCTTGCATTAGGCATCGGGGTTTCTTGGTGACTCCACTACCTACATTTGATTCTTGCAACAGATCTGAGGGTTTCTTGATGGCGCCTCTCCCTACATTTGATTCGGCGTTCCCTTGATGGTTCCTCCCTACATTTGATTCTTGCGAACCTAAGGGTTTCTCAGTCGCTCCTCCTTACATTCCATTCGATGTTTTTTTTAGTGTTTCTCGATGGATCCTCCATACATTCAATTCTTATAGACTGGCATGGGCAATTCTCGGTGGCTCATTCCTACATTTGACTTGGAATCCCCTTCCCTGTATAGACTCCTTTAAGAATCAATAGTAGTTGGTGTATTCATGAATTACAGTTAAGCAATAGTAAGTCCACATTCCCTCTTGAACACCTGCAATTCTAGGGTTTTCAAAAAATTGTCACAATCCTAAGGCTAGGCACAATTGAGACCATTTATGCCCTAAAAAAAACTTATTTTCTCAATGTATGCATTAATAAGATAGTAGTAGCATGGTTATCAATTAATTAATATGTTCATTCTTCTTGAGTCCTTTCTTTAGTCATGGGCTATGACTTATTCATTGATCAGTGAATATCTTATTTAGTCACGGGAAGCTAGAGGTGGTGAACCGAGCAACCCATCAGTGATAACATGATACCAATAAGTTCATATGTGGTACCTTTCACCAACATAATGACTGCACATGCATTCAACCCTCTGGCTTGGATGAACCTGGGTACATATCCTTCTAAGGTCACCCTTATAAGGACACTTCACTTGATTCACACTTTTTGTTCCATTTGGAACCATAACTCTCATAGTTAAGCTAGGAAGGTTACCAATGCAGCAGTTGTCATAAGAACCTATTTCACAAGGGGATGGATGAGAGAATAATCAAGAGTTCATATTGGTCAAATTTCGCAGATAGGAAGAATCACTTGAAAATGTATAACTTCAAAGAATCCATCCTTGAAAGGCCTTATTTTGAGATGTCTGACAAGAGTACAGATTCTTTGTTTGATTTATTTTCTTCTGATAGCCTGTCTCCAGTCCTTAAGGGACCTTCGCCGCTCTGGTGCACTCCCTCTACTCGTTGCACCTCCAAGAAGGATGATCTCTTCCCCCCCTTCGAGAAATTGCCTATTGGCATGACATATGAGAATGACCAACTATTGAGACCTATAAGTTCATACATGGATCTGAGTGTCCAGATGGAGAGCACCCTTTCTGATTGATGGGCTTAGGAACATGGAGGGAGTCTCGCATCACATGGATCCAACTCAACAAATTTACTCCACACACCATATTGCCTTGGTTTGTGAGGACCAACTTGCATTTCCTCGAGGTTTCTTAAACTGTCAGGACCTACACTCCATGACGTGTCATTCCTTCTCTACGTTCTTTCCCTTCTGCCCAGCACTACCTTTCCCAACCTCGTTGCTATGCACAACAAGTCCTATACTCCAACCATGAGTGGGGAAATTGGGCATGGTCATCGTCCTTCACATGGATGAGGTAGAGGGAGACCCCTCACCACTATGCATGACCATTCCATCGCCACCATGTTCGACCACGACATTCCACTGAGTATATGCAGGAAATTCGTGGCTATGGGAGAAGAGGAGATGCGCCATGGGAGCTCGGCCCTTTAGGCCTTGCATAACTTTTTGGCCCAACAGTGGAAAGAATAGGTAGATATTAAGGACAAAGCTACTCATCATATTATTGATCTCTATACACTCATCAACCATTCTTCTGCCTTCTTGAAGCGGCTAGCCTGTAGGGACCTAGGCATTGGTTACCCTCCCATTGTCCCCTCCCTAGTCAAGTCTCCTACATACTCCCCTCCTTCTTGCAAAGCTCCCCTGCCTCCAATCACCCCCAATGCTCCCCCTTCTTCCCCACCTAGACCTATCCCTTATGGGTGCTTCATTGTGGAAGAAATCTCGGAGGAGGTCAGTTCATTGCAAGCTCATGAAACTTCTCAGGTGCATGGTGGGTCATGGCTCTAGCTTGGCTTCTTTCTGGCTTGAAAACAAATCACATCACCCGGTGACATCTTAAGTTGACCCAAGTTAGTTGTTTTCTCATTTTGATCAATGGACTACATAAGACCATTTTTCTTCAGCAATTACTAATGGAATATCACAGTTGTAGCTTGGCCTAAGTGTGCTAATTCTAAGACTAAGGATATTTTTACTATGCCTTAATGTGAAACTACCATTTCTCATAAGACCATGGTCCAAGCACCAAGAGTGTAACAACCCTGATCAAAATTCCATGTAATAATGTTAATAAAGGAAAAATAATAACCATAGTTATGGGACACTTATTCCAAGTTGAATGTTGGGCAAAAACATCATTGTGTGGGTGTTCATTTGGTTTATTATGGCTAAGGAAAATGAAAAAGACATTGTAAAAGGATTTGGAAAGGCATGAGACATTAATTGGAATTTTATTTATGAAAATAAAGGAAATTTGGAAAAAAGGAAGGTGAAAGGTCACAAGTTGCATGTAAGGAGGAAAGTGAAGGAAAATAATGAAAAATTGAAGAAAATAGATTCCTCATTAATAAAAAGGCTTCTGAGGATCAGTTGGTACCTTTTGTCATTTTAACCTTTTGTCAGTTCAATTTTGGAGCTCTCTCTCTATTCTCTCTCTCAACATAGTTACCAATAAAATGGGAACTATTACCTCAAAATAGGTACTCTAGCCCAAAAACCCCAAAAAACATGAAAAAACAAGATGAAAATGAAAAGTGTTGATGTTGAATAACATTTTTTTTCGAGGTACATTTTCAACTTTTTTTAAAAATGGCAATAAAAACCAATTTTTTATGTGCAAAAAACACCCTAAAAAAATGTTGACACTGGAATAACGTATTTTCTTTTACGGTTAATTTTCAACATTTTTTAATAATGACATTAAAAATAAAATATCATGACTCTGAAAATATTTAAATTTCCAATGATTTTCAAGCATGACATTAAAGATAAATATATGTCTTTGAAAAACCTTAAAATTCTAATATTTTTAAGCATGACCTAAAATTTAAAATATCGCGTCTTTGAAAAACTTTAAAATTCCAACAATTTTCAAACATGGTGCTAAAGAATAAATACTTATAACTATTTTCAACCATATCATTAAAGATAAAATATCATGACTTAGAAAAACACTAAAATCTTGACAAATTTTCAACCATGGAATTAAAACCAAAGATTATGACTACAAAATATTCATAAGTTTTCAAAATATTTCAAACATGACATTATGGAAAAAATTTATGACTAAAAAGCCTTTAAAAATGAATACCTAAATGAAAGAGTTATTATACCAAGAATGATTTACTTTTTAAATGCTAAATTTATAACAATTTTAAAATCTTAGCCTAAGGCAGCTTGATACACTGTGACAAAAATTTAAAAATCAACCATCAAATTGACATGCAGTTTAGGTGAACTGGACCCATTGTAATGAAAACTTAGAGACCAACCATGAAATTGACACATTATGGATACAAACTTGATTCATTACAACGAAAATTTAAAAATCAACTACCAAATTGCACATAATGGGATCGGGTAGCTAGACGAACATCAACACAGACTCTATATATATATATATACACACACAAAAGGGAAAAAAAAATCAGATATTGAAAAAAAAACAATAAAAAAAACACAAAATAATACAAAATAAAACAAAAATTCAAA
>APFE030875425.1:206056-231458 GCA_000404065.3 Pinus taeda
ATGTTTATTTATTTATGTTTTATTATCAACATGAAAATTAGCAACATTTAAAAAAACTATCTGCCCTTAACACATTAGAAAATTTAAAATGTAAAAAATAAGCCCTCAAAACAAAAAGGGTTGATGCTGCATCAACACTTTTCAAAATCAAGTCGACAATCACTAACAAAAAAAAATGTTCATATTTGATAAATAAATAAAAATTAAGGTGTCAAAAATAAGCCCTCCAAAAAAATGTGTTGATGCTACATCAACACTTTTCAAAATCAGCATGAAAAACACTAATATTTAAAAAAAATGTTCATACTTGATACATAAGAAAATTTAAAGTTCCAGAAATATGCTAAAAAAAATGTGTATTCTGAATCACCACTTTTCAAAAATCAAGTGATTTTTTGCCACCTCAAAAAAAAACAGGTACTAGTTATTTTTCTCGTTTGATCGATAACTATGTTTCTCTCACACTCTTGGAAACTTAGAGTTTTCTTGGAGCACTTCAGCATTGGATCAAGGAAAGTAAAGAAGGAAAGAGGAAGCAAAGATCAAGCAAGGAAGAACAAGATCAAGCAACTATAATGAGATTATTTGTAGGTATCGATTTGCATGTGCAATTTCCTTGCTAGTTTTGGAATGCATGGTTATGCATGTGTATTATTGGTTTGGTTGTTGTCATGGGCATGGGTTTTGCTAGGTGTGTCAGTGTTCTTCAGCCTTGCCTTACCATTTCTTGATAGCCATGGTGTGACAGGTTCTCATGTTTTTGGTTGACCGCAATTGTTGGATGTATTCGAAACTCAGTGAAGTAGATCTCTGAAAGAAAGAAAACATGGCCGAGTGACCCATGAATCGAACTGTGGGTTGTGGTACAGCCAAATTTTGTGTTACCTTGGTGGTACTATGAACCCTAGACCGGTGAATGGCGAGATATAGATTAAATCATAGAGGTGGGTGCTCTCCATTAGGCCTAGGAATCTCGGAAGGGGATATATGGTAAATCCTAGAGGGCGGAGTTTCGATTGGGCCTAGAAATCCAAGTATGGGATATGAGGTAAAGCCTAGATATTGGAGTCTCAGTTAGGGCCTAGTGATTATGGTAAAGCCTAGAGACTACGAGACAGGAAAATTCCTCATGGTGTAGGTGGAGAAACTTTGGTGGCATCCATGCTTGGTTTAGCCTAGTGATCCAGTCAGGATTGCAATAAAGCCTGGTTCTATTGATGAGGGTGAGGTGGTGTAGCCTCAGGAAGCCCTGGTTTAGTTTTTGTTATGAGTCCCACATTCATGCTTGGAATATGGCATGGCGGTGATTAGCTGAAAGAAAGATTTGTTTCAGTCAATCTACGGTTAGGTGGTTCATGGAAGTTCCATACCCAGTTGGCTTTTGCATCCATTAATAAAAGTTCCTTTCCTTGGTATTTTATGAGAAAATGCATTGGTTCATATGTGGCATTTATGGCTGATGTATCCCTATTATTTTTGTTGTTTCTATGTTGGTTATGAGTATGTTTTATGATAGTAATGATGTACAAATTTCATCATGGTTTGATTTGTAAATGAATGAACAATGAATATATGACCTAATAGATGATAATGCAGCTAATGTGAAATTAATGTTTCTTAGCGATTCTGAGATAAGTATGAGACCTCTATGCTCAGATATGTTGTTATGACCAGTAGATTGCATATTCGTGACATGTTTGTCGAAATCTCTGTCATGGCTAGTAGGGGTCTAGTCAAGTATTTGTTCAAATATTTGCATTTGTACTATTGTCTCGATGTTACTTTTCACTCCTCAAGTTTTCATGGAGTTATAGGTAGTGGAATGAGTCCTGGCCCTTAAAAGGTGGCACAAAATGTGGGGTGCCAGGCTCAAAACTAGCCAAAAAATATCCCATTTTCTTACATGCCCACATTGTGAGAACAATCAGAGGGCCCTAGTCGCATGCATGCCCATGTCATGGGAGCAACTAAGGCTCTATGATAGTGAAGTGTCAAGTTGTCTTAGGGGTTGATCACCTAGAAGGGTTGGTTGGTTGTTGTAGGTTCAAAAACATGAGGAGAAGGTCAATATTGGTTGTGTTGTGTTCATTCCACTTCCCTAACTATACACGAGGAGTTGAATCAAATTGTAGTATCCTCTTGTCACATGTTTACCCCAGGGGACTGGTTAACTTGGGTAAAAGTGGGAAGAGAGTGTTACAGAGTGGTATAAGAGCATGGTTCAACCCTTGGACTAGATGAGCGGTGTGTTGGTCATGCATTCATGTTGGTTGTGTATGTGTTCCTTATACTTGTGGTCTACGTACTTGTTGTGTATGCATGGTGTTGATCATGGTTGCATTTGTGTCACCATGTGGAAGTTGATGGTGTGTTGTTGGATGTGCATATCATCAGTATAGCTCAGTTATGCACTGGTTATGCATGACAATGTTTGTATGTATCATGTGTGCACGCATGTCTTACATATGTTGATTATGCATACATTGACATGGTTGTAGTTGTCATGCATGAGGTCATGATGTGTGGTTGATAGGGTCATGCATTGATGATTGGACTATGGTTAGGGTGATATCTATATGCTATTATGATTATGTTTATACATGTATTTTTCTAATTTGGTTGATCTTGTAGACGAGATTTCCTCCCCGAGCTACACTTAGGTATGTTGATTATTTTTATACATGTATTTTTATAATTTGGTTGATCTTGTAGATGAGATATCCTCCTTGAGTTACACTTAGGTATGTTGACTATGTTTAAAAAAAAAATTCACTGACATGGTACGTTTGGCATGAAAGAGATCAAGATGACTAGCAAGATGGTAGACTACAGTTCATGAGACTCTCCCTATGGATCAGATGAAGCAGTGGTGTTGGGGACTCCTTTGACTTAGTAGACACATTGAGAATCTTAAAGGAAGAAATAAGGAGTTGCAAAGAAAATAATGACAGATTCATGCAGACATAAAAGAAACAAGCATAAGTCAATGCACTAATTCTTTAGATTTTGTCAGAATTACAGAGACATGGACCACTTCAGATCAACCATGCACATGACAATAAAACTAATGGGGCATATGGCAGTACATATCATGGTGGTCACATGTCAGATATGGATGACATGATTAGAGATGACAGGTTCTTAGACACTCTAGATTAGAGAGGTGATGGACACTGTTACTATTCAAGTTCTGGTTCCGACATGCACTATGATCATCATCATTATCATCCTTAGAGGAGGAGTGATAGTGGTTATTTGTTGGATGAGTTTAAGAAAGCTAAGCCACCTAATTTTGATGTAGATTTGAAGAATCCAAGTGATGTAGAGGCTTGGTTACTTGGGATGAAGAAGTTCTTTGCATTTCATGAGTACACATAGAATATGAAGGCCGTAATAATTATGTTTAGCCTCAAAGGGAAAGTGAACATCTAGTGGGGAGATGTAAAATGGGTCAAAGGCATTAGGACAAGGGAGTTGAGTTGGCATGAATTTAAAATAATCTCCAAGAAGAAGTACTTTTCACAAATATACCATGACAGTAAGGCCAAATAATTTTACAAGCTAAAGATGAGGAGTATACGACTAAGTTCCTAGATCTATTGAGGTATGTATTGTATCTTAAGGATGAGAAGGCTAAAGTTCAGATATTTATTAGTGGATTTCCATTAGATTTTAGAGATCCGATTGAATATGATGAGCCTCTATCACTTGAGGAAGTTATTAGGAAATTGAAGCATTTCTATGATCGGTCAAAGTATAAGAATGAATCTAAGCAAGGTTGGATAGGGGGAGATAAAGGTAAAGGTAAATGGAAGTCATAAAGAACAAGGCCTCAGAATGTAGAAGAGAAAGAAAATGTTGCACCATACATGAAGTTCAATGTAGTTAGACAGGGACATGGGTCACAACAACATAATAGAGGTGATGGTATAGGATGGTTGGAGTGTTGGACGTGTGGTTTGAATAAAGAAGTGTATGCATAATCTTGGTTAGTACAATTTCCTATAGGTACGAAGAAGAGAGTATACCACTAGGTAAGAGCTTGTGCATTCGATTTGAATGATATTCCTACATCAGCACATTTGAATGGACTTCCATTGGCGTCATAAAGTATTCTATTTGGTATGGACTGGCTATATCTTCATAGGGCCAAAGTGGATTTTTATGACAAAGCCATTCAGTGCTTGGATAAAAATGGAGAACAAAGAATCATACAGGGTAAGAAGAACACAACATTGGTTATAATGGTTACAACTATGTACGAAAAGCGCAGTCACATAAAAGGGTGTGTCTTATTTGCATAATTTTAGTGACAAAGGTAAGGATGTTGAGGATGTGGAGGTATTGAGCATGTACCCGATCTTGCAGCAGTTTAGGGATGTGTTTCCAACCGAGATTTAAGAGTTTCCACCTCATAGGGAAGTAGACTTTTCTATTGAGTTGGTACCAGGGGAAACACCAACATCAAAGGCATTGTATATGATAAGCACTACAAAGTTGGTGGATTTTACATTGCAGTTGAAGGAGATGCTTGACAAGGGATACATTAGTCCAAGTGTATCACCTTGGGGTGCACTGATATTGTTTGTGAAGAAGAAGGACAATAGTCTCAGGTTACACATTGATTACAAGAAGTTGAACAATGTGACCATCAAGAATAGGTATTCGTTGTTGAGGATTGATGACTTGTTCGATCAGTTGAAGGGAGCAACAATGTTCTCAAATATTGATTTGAGTCTAGATATCATTAGGTACGTATTAAGGAAGAGGACATATACATGACAACTTTCTAGACTAGGTACAAGCATTATGAGTTTGTTGTAGTTCCATTTGGTTTGACTAATTCTCCAACTATCTTTATGTGCTTGATGAATAGTATTTTACATCCTTATCTCGACAAGTTTGTTATTGTGTTCATTGATTATATCTTGATATATTCTAAAAATGAGGAAGAGCATGTCGAGCATTTAGCAATAGTGTTGAGATTGTTGAGAGAGCATCAGTTGTATGCTAAGCTTAGAAAATGCAGTTTCTTTTAGACAAAGTTACATTACCTGGGGCATGTGGTCTCCAAGGAAGGTATAACAATGGATCCAGAGAAGATAAGGGCTATCATGGAGTGGGCAGCTCCTAGAAATGTGAAAGAGCTAAGATCATTTATGGGGCTATCAGGTTACTATAGGAGGTTCATCAGGAACTTGTCTCAAATTCCATATCCTATTACACTATTGCAAAGGAAAGGTAATAAATTTGAATGGACATAGGAATGTGTAGCAAGTTTTGAGAAGTTAAAGCAGTTGTTGAAAAATGCTCCAACGTTAAAGATTGAAAATCTGGAAAAGGATTTTTTAGTGTCTATAGATGACTACAAGAGAGGACTTGTTGGAATTCTTATGTAGGAAGGACAAGTGGTATGCTATGAATCACAAAATTGAATGAGCATGAGCACAATTATCCGACACGTGATGTTGAGCTGGCAGTGATCATTGATGTGTTGAAAATGTGGAGGAATTATCTTCATAATGGGAGGTTTGTATTGATGAGTGATCACAATGGGTTGAGATACTTATTGGATCAATCGAACTTGAATTCCAGGAAAGCTAGATGCTTGGCCTTGATTAGTGATTTTGACTTTGAGATTAGGTACATCAAGGGTATGGAGAACATGGTTGCAGATGCTCTTAGATGGTAGATACATGTGAATCATATAACAACTATGAGTTCTTATGGGACAAAGTTACATGATCATATCTTACAAGCAGGTCATCAAGATGATAGGTACATGGATATTATGCATAGGTTACAACAAAGTACAAGTACAAGTACAAGTACAAGTATAGGTAAAGGTGTAGGTATAGATGATCATGATGTGGAATATCATCTTACAGAAAATGGCTTGGTCATATTTAGGGACAAGATATATGTGCTAGACAATAGTGAACTCAAGAAGCTCATCTTGAGGGAATTTCATGCTAAGTTGTATTCAAGTCACCCGGGATATCAAAATACATTGACAACAATGAAGAAGTTTTATTATTGGCTGAATCTGAAGAAGGACGTGGCAGAGTTTGTGGTTAGATGCTTGGATTGTTAGTAGGTAAAGGCATAATGTAAGCATCCAGGTGTACTACTACAGCCGATTGTTATTCCATAGTGGAAATGGGAGGTCATTTCCATGGATTTTAGCAAAAGTTGTCGAGGACATCTAAACACCATGATTCCATCATAGTTTTGGTAGACATGTTGGAAAAGGTAGCACACTTCATTCGAGTGATGGCTACTTATTCAACTAGTGATGTAGCATAGGTATTCATCAGAGATGTGGTCAGATTGCATGGTGTTCCAAAGAAGATTATGTTAGACAGGGATGATATGTTCACTTCCAAGTTTTGGAAGGAGTTGTTTGCAGGTTTAGGGACAAATTTTGCCTTCAATACAACTTATCATCCACAGACAGATGGACAAAAAAACAGGTTCAACAGGATATTGGAAGATGTGTTGAGGATGTATGTGATGCATTAGCAACAGAGGTGGGAAGAGTATCTTCCATTAGTTGAGTTCACTTACAACAATGAGTATCAAGAATCTCTAAGGATGAGTTTTTTTAAGGAATTGTATGGGAGGAGTTGTAATAATCCCATAAATTGGATTGATCCACATAACACACTATTGATTGTACCAGACATGTTGGTAGAAATGAAAGAGGAAATGCAGGTAATAAATAAGAATATGAATACAACACAAGATAGATAGAAAATTCATGCAGACCCAAACATGTCGTATAAGGAGTTTTAGGTTGGGGAACCGGTGTACTTGCGCATCAAGTTGAAGAATAGCTCCTTGCAGATTAGATCATTTGCCAAGCTGGCACTTTGGTTTTGTGGACCTTTCAAAATTCTTGAAAGGATTAGACCAATAACCTATCAACTTGCACTGCCTCCAACAGTGAAAGTCCATGATGTTTTCCATGTTTCAATGCCTAATATGTATGTTAAAGATATTGGTCATGTGATTGACTGGTCTATATTGCCTGTGGAGCTAGATGGAGAATTTCAGCCAGAACCTCAGTGTATATTACAGAGAAAAAATCTCATTCTTTGGAACAGAACAATCGAGTAGGTTAAAGTGCATTGGAAGCACTTTGGGCCCGATTAAAATACATGGGACATGGAGGATCAAATGCGGGCTATGTATCCTTATCTATTCATAAATTTCTTTGGTATATGTTTTGATGTGATGCTTTTTTATATGTACATATGTATATGGATGTAAATATCTCCATGGTCTATGTTATAAAGCTCCAATAAGTGGTGTGGGTGTCTTATCATTATGGTTGTCATTTTGTTATGTTGTCATGTTGGTTTGTTTTTCATCAGGTTGAACATTGTAAATATTGCATCGAGCTAGGTTATAAAGCTCCATGGGTTGTATTTTTTGCTTCTAGTTTTGTTGGTTCTAGGTGTCGTTGAACATCAAGGATGATGTTCCCCTAAGGGCGAGGGTTTTGTAACATCCCTGGTCAAAATTCCATGTAATAAAGTTAATAAAGGAAAAATAATAACCATGGTTATAAGACAATTATTCCAAGCTGAATATTGGGAAAAAACATCCTACTGTGGGTGCTCATTCGGTTTATTATGGCTAAGGAAAATGGAAAAGGAAATGACAAAGGCTTTGGAAAGGCATGAGACATTAATTGGCATTTTATTTATGAAAATAAATGAAATTAGGAGAAAAGGAAGGTGAAAGGTCACATGTTGCATGTGAGGAGTAAAATGAAAGAAAATAATGAAAAATTGAAGAAAATAGAGGTATCATTAATAAAAAGGCTTATGAGGATCAGTTGGTAGATTTTGTCAGTTTAACCTTTTGTCAGTTTATTTTTGGAGCTCTCTCTGTATTCTCTGTCTCTCGCACTCTTAGAAACTTAGATTTTTCTTGGAGCACTTCATCATTGGATCAAGGAAAGTAAAGAAGGAAAGACAAAGCAAAGATCAAGCAAGGAAGAGTGGGATCAAGCACCTATAATGAGATTATTTGTATGTATTTATTTGCATGTGAAATTTCCTAGCTAGTTTTGACATGCATGGTTATGCATGTGTATTATTGGTTCTATTGTTGTCATAGGCATGGGTTTTTCTAGGTGTGACAATGTTCTTCGGCATTGCCTTACCATTTCTAGATAGCCATGGTGTGGTGGGTTCTCATGTTTTGGTTGATATCGATTGTTGGATGGATTTGAAACTGAGTGAGGTGGATCTTTGAAAGAAAGTACACATGGCCTAGTGACCCCTGAATCAAACTATGGATTGTGGTAAAGCCAGATTTTGTGTTACCTTGGTGGTCCTATGAATCCTAGACTAGTGAATGGCAGGATATACGTAAAGCCTAGATGTGGGTGCTCTCCATCAAGCCTAGGAATCCTAAGAGGGGATATACAATAAAGCCTAGAGGGTGGAATCTCAATTGAGCCTAGGAATCCTAGGATGGGATATATGGTAAATCCTAGAGACAGGAGTCTCGGTTAGAGCCTAGTGATCCATTGTTGATTGTGGTAAATCTTAGAGACTAGGAGACAGGAAAATTCCTCACGGTGTAGGTGGAGAAACTTCAGTGACATACATGCTTGTTTTGGCCTAGTGATCTAGTGAGGATTGTAGTAAAGACTAGTTCTATTAATGAGGGTGAGGTGGTGTAGCCTTGGGAATCATTGATTGAGTTTTTGTTATGAGTCCCACATTCATGCTTGGAATATGGCACATCGCTGATTGGCTGAAAGAAATATTTGGTTCAGCCAATCTACGGTCATGTGGTTCATGGAAGTCCCATTGGATTTTGCATTCATTAATAAGAGTTCCTTTCCTTGGTATTTTATGATCAAATGTACTTTGTGGCATTTATGGTTGATGCATCCCTATTATTTCTATAATTTCTATGTTGGTTATGAGTATGTTTTACGATAGTAATGATGTATGGCTTTCATCATGTTTTCATTTGTAAATGAATGAACAATTAATATATGATATAATATATGATAATGCAGCTATTGTGATAAGACATCAATGCTTCTTAGCGATTCTCAAATAAATATGAGACCACTATGCTCAGATTTATTATTGACCTGTAGATTGCATATTCGTGACATGTTTGATGAAATGCATGTCATGGCTAGTAGGAGTTTAGTCAATTATTTGTTTAAATATTTTCATTTGTATCATTATCTCGATGTTACTTTTCATCCCTGAAGGTTTCATGGAATTTTTGGCAATGGCTTGAGTCATGGCCCTGAAAAGGTGGCAAAAAAATCTGGGCCCTTGCATGCCCATGATGTGAGAGCAACTAAAGGGCCCTAGTCACATCCATGCCCATGTCATAGGAGTGACTGAGGCTCTAGGGAAGTGAAGTTTCAAGTTGTCTTAGGGGTTGATCACCTGGAAGGGTTAGTTGGCTCTTATAGGTTATGTGACATGTTCATAAGGTCATATTGATTTTGTTGTGTTGATTCCACTTCCCTAACTATACATGGGGATTTGAATAATAATGAAGCATCATTTCATCACATGTTTACCTTACCAGACCAGTTAACTTGGGTAAATGTGGGAGGAGGGTTCTACAGTGAGGCCTTGCTCCCTTGTAGTTTTTATGGTTCTATCTTTTGGAAAAACAATGTTAACTCTAGTTCCCCCCTCCAGGGGTAGAGAAATCCTATATTTTCTCTCTGTATTCCCTACTCTGAGGCAAAGAAAAAACTCATGAATGTACATATTGTAAATTTGGTTCATTTGATATAATTTAGACATGCTTACTTATAAAAAACGAGAGTCAATATACTAGTGATGCTTTGGGCTACTTTGGACTGTAATTTTGAATGGTTTAGTTTTTTTTCTTTGCTTCGTCATGTCTTCATTGTTCAAGCTCAACCACAACTTAGATTTTTGAAGACTGTGGCTATTCGTACCCTTGCAAACAATGATATTTTTCTCTTCCAAAGTTTAATGATTTTGAATGCAAGTTTGCAGTTCATTACTTGAGAATAGGGCTACATATAGTTCCCTGAACTATGATCCAATTAGTAATGAGTTCGATCTTGAGAGGATGAATTTATTGATTGTTCAGTCCCTTGAAAATAGGATTAAGACACGTCTTCTTACTTTTGAATAGGACTACACTTTTATTACATTGATAAGGTCTTCGATTTATGCTTAAAACTTGGATTTTTACTTTCTCTAGCATCTTAGCCTAAGAGAAAGTCCTTGAAACTACACGATGGAACCATCTTGGCATCAGATAAGGGTATGGTCTTGCCACTGCATGATTTCACCATCTTGGAATTGCATGAGGATATTGTCTTGCTACTGCATGATGGCACCATCTTGGCATCGCATGAGATCATAATCTTGGCACTATGCGGTGGCATGGTCTAACACACTGCATACAGTCTTGGTTTCATATAATTTCAGCTCCTAGCATTGAATCTATATGAAAATCTAGGTATCACATATCACATTTGCATTACAGCCTTAGCATCACATGGTTCCTCTTCATATGCAATCTTGTCTACATTGTAGACATTGTTGTTCTAGGACCTGGTGTACTGTGGTATATTAGTACATCCTGTTGTATATATGCCACCTCTATTATGGAACTCATTGCTTGTTACAATTGGAAGGCATCGTATATATATATATATATATATATATATATAATATATTATATATATATATAATATATATATATATATATATATATATATATATATATATATATATATATATATATATATATATATATATATAGATATATATATATATATATATATATATGTCTGTATGTATGTATGATGATCTCGTTGTAACATAATAGAACATCATTCAACTATATAGTCTATTATATACATATGATATTCGCATGGTGTGATTTACACATTGCAGTTCAGTATTGGCATGACAATGCACATGTGTGCAACATAGTAGTGCGGCACCATGTTTGATTTAATACAATATCATTCAACTATACTGTCTATTATATTGATATGATATTGGCATGGCATGATTTACACATTGTAGTTTAGTATTGGCATGACAAAATTGATGATATTATAGTAATGACAGTTCATATATGTCAGTGGTTTTAGTGTTTCTATGGCCAATGTAAAGTTGTAACAAGTGTATCTATATGTGAATGTTTTTCTTCTTATGTTCCTATTATTTCCATTGTATTGTTATTGTTCTTTCTATATAATTTCACATAATGTTATAATCATGTGGTCCTAGTACATTATCAATATTATTATGATGTTTTATCATCAAGACAATGCCAATAAAGAAAATCACAATGAAAACAAGAACACCAGAAATAGGCTCCATGCCAGGGAGAAACCCAGAAACTTCTCTTCTTTTAGAAATTCAAGGAAGACTTCCAAGACCTTGATCAAGAAAAAACATTAAGTGATGGGTTGGACCCATAAGCATTCATTCATACAAAGGAATTCCACATGATAACATTCTAAGACATATGTGGTCACCATCTAAATCTCTATGCTTTACAACTTTCCAAGATTTTGTTTCATCTTTAAGTTCATTTTGAATTTTTTCTATAGCATTGATTACAAGCTTAATAAAGAAATCTTTTGGAACCTCTCCATAAGTAAGCAATGTGATTAAACATATTGAAAGGGATGTTGTTCTTGATTTATAGGTCATTTCACATATTTCCAAGGAGTTGATACCAAGGTAACTAACAAAATTTTCATCTCTTTCAACTTTTATCATTAACTCTTGAAAATGAATCGTTTTACATGGAAATCTTATGTTAATAATTATTTTGCCTTTGACTGCATATCCATTATAGAAAATACAACACTAAATGAATAAGGGGTAGGGCTCTAAAATCTAATTTCTTAAATTTTTGCCTTCAGATACAATTTTTGCGCATTGTAAAGCCAAATTTTTGTTGAGTCAAAGTCAAAGTCATTTTTGTAAGACACCCTTCTTGGGATCCTTAAGGTCAAGAAGGAATAATGTTTTTGTGTCTAAATATATCCTCCACCAAATTAGTTCCTTCTCCAAATATGATTACCATTCATCCTTCAAACCCGGCCTCCAAACAAAAGATAATCAATTCGGCCTTCATTACAAGCCTACAAGTCGAGTTAAAGTCAAATTGTTCATGTCGGCTCAAATGCACAGTCACCAATAAGTATAAATAGCCTACTATTTCAACATTGAAGGAGAGAAGTGAATCATTCGTTCAAGAAGTAAGAGAAAATATTAGAGGACCGAGAAATGGAGAGGAAGTAGAGAATATTAGAAGACTATAATAGAGAGGAAGACAAAAATGTGAATTACAAAAACAGTTACGGGGAGGCTGAAGTGTTGACTAGTGCACGAGGTAAAGAAAACTCTAATTCTATTTTTATTAATTAATAATAATACAAAATATTAATATGGATTTTTTTTGTTACGACAAATGATCCACCCCTCTTGCAGAAGCCTCAACAACGTCATGAGTACATTACCAAGCCATCAAAATTGAAGAAAAAGAAAAAGAAATGATTGTAATTGTTATACGAGATTTACGATTGGGGAAAAAAAGTATCTCCCCTAGGTCAATGGCTAACCTAGAACAACAGAGTGACAAGGAACACAATTCTTTTACTTAAATTAAATAAATGATGGAGTGAGGCCTACCTGGAATCTTTCACACACTTCGCTCCTTCTTTAGCTTGGAACTCCAATTCCAACTCCAATTGCCAAAATTAGAACCTACACAGTCAAATAACACAAGACAGGAAACTACGATGTATATGTAGTATCATCTAATTGATTCATTCAATAAATCAACACGGTATTGAAATAATTGAAATAACAACATCACATATAGGAAAACAATGAATTCTTTGCATTAATATAAATGGAAGGAGATTAAAACCATAAGTAGCAATTGACCTTATAGAAGAGCTCCTCCAAGTTGTTGACTTTTCCTTTCCTTGTCATGATATGCACCTCCAATCACCCTAAATGCATGAGATGATGATCACTCACTGTAATAGCATAAGGGCATAATCACTCCAAAATCTAACCCCCAAACACATAGAAGGTTGGGAATATATAGATAAGTATGGTAAGTTGGGAGTTCTTATCCAATTACTAATCTAGGGTAAGAGATCCACCATTGACGGAGGGATAGGATCAAAAGACAAGTGTTGAAAACTCCAAAGTAGGGAAGAATAGGATCCAAATGTTCTATCCAAGGTAAGTAGTTGTAACAACTTGTGGAAACTACTAGAAGGGGAAGCTTCCAGAATCTTGATCATTCTCCTGGCTTTCTAGAACCAGCGCAGGTGCAAAAGGGAGCGCCCTACTGGTAACCAATGCAGGCCATAGTGAAGCAATCTACTGGTGAATGCACCCTAGTAGGCTTACAGGGAGCATTGGTCCACAAACTAGCTCAGTTGAAGCAGTTTAGGGCTAAAATTCTAGGAAATGAAAGGTACATGCTTAGGGCTTTGTGCAAGATGGTGACATGGGGGAATAGGATGTTGATTAGTCCCATTAGGAGGCTCACTAATTGGATGTGACAAAATGACCTATAACATAATTCCCCTAAAGCATAAAGTTATAGATGATGACTGAGGATTGAAGCGCTTTACCTTGTGACAAGTAGGGATCAAGGACAACCGATGAGATTTGTATGTTACAATATACTTACAACATGACATCTTTGTTTTTTGAGGGAGGCATACCCATAATCAGCTCATAAGCTAACATAACATGTATAATGATCAAAATATGTGTCCATGGATGCAACTGATGGACCCATGACTAGATGAATTTCTATATGATCACGACCATCATACATTGTGATCTTTGTATAATCCTGAAATGGTAGACTGGATGGTAGGAACTAGATATAAGGTATTCTATTTTGTTCACTTGACCAACCAATGTACATGTCTAACCATGTGAATCAATGAGTTGGAGTTGAACATGGTAGACACCATCTGATTACCAGCCAATGATGTAAGTCCTTAAAAGGAACTAGAGAAACCACCGATGATGTTAATGGATCTCAAGGTAATATAGTAAAATATGTATGGTGTGAACAAAGGAGCTGATGTTGAACACCACACAAAACCTCTAGGTAGAAGGCTATTGATTTAAATGTGCGGTCGAGAGCGAGGAAAATTGCCATTGATGTATGCAAGCACTAAGCTACCAAAGGTGTGTCTCTAAGTCAACTTCCTGCATGATTTGTTGATGTCAATAGGAAACGATCTATCGTAGGAGGACCTTGATCTATATCCCATAAATGACACGAAACAAGTATGATTATTGAGACAAAATGATCATAATGATTTTGGATTAGGAAAGGTGGGCATGAAATGAAGGCTTAAGAGTATTGTAGTGGAGATCAACTGAATGATTTCTCTTGAACACATTAGAAACACTAAATGTAGTTGGCAACATTGACCCAAAAATGAAATGGAGGCTTTAAGAATGGTATGATAACCAAAATACAAGCTGATTACCCAACCCAACAACCACAGAGATGAAGTGGAAGAGTGTCATGTTGAAGAGTGACTCACTGCCATTAGAAAAGTGGAATCCCTTGTTTTCCCAATTTCCCCAACCATATTGGTCAGTACCTCTTTATTTTTTAACAAGCTTGAGGAGGATAACATATGCTTGATCTATAAGTTTATCCTTCAGATGAATCCCTTTGGGTATATTCAAGGAACCCTGAGAAGGAGTGGTGCGGCCTCATCATGGTCAACAAGCCCATCATTATTTGATGTTTTTACGAGTCCAACAAAGGTAAAACTCGACTTCGTTTTCATGTTTAGAGAGTTTGAAAAAGAGGAAAAAATAAAACTCTAGAAGTCCCTTTTTATAGATAGTTCCTTAGGTCTGAAAAATGTAGAAAACAATACCTAAGAGAACCTCTTAGCCATACTCGACTAAGGTATTCATTTTTTGTAGTTAGTCTATCTCAGTCTAGAAAAGGGTTAAACTTATACTGAGTCGACACATTTTCATTTAGTTTTAAGAGTTTGAAAATACAAGTGCTCGACAATCTTTTCATATTTTGGGAGTCTGAAAAGAGCTAAAAGAGGACTTCAAGGGGGTTCCTTTTTCATAGGTTTAGAGAGCCTTAAAAAGAGATAAAGTATATTCTATGGCCAAATTAACCTATTCAAAACATAATGAAAACATGCTAACAATTATCGACCTTCTCAAAACACCACAAAAAGGATTAAACATATATTCTTCATAGTAAAAATGACGCATATCTAGGTCAAAATACTAAAAATAAATAAAATATTGGGAAAATGACGATAAATATTCAAAATGACTTGTCATTTTTACCATTTCACATTTTACCTTCAACGGTGAGTATTTGGGGCCCTTTTTCCCTCGATTTTCTTCAGTTGATTATGGCCAAACCAAGGAACCATTTCAAGTGTTGTTACTTCTAGGTAGGCACTGAAACCTTTCTCTATCTTTCTACGGTCCATTTTTGTGTTTTCATGCCAATTTTTTAAGGCTTTGAGGCCCCTAGGGTTCATAAAAATTCCCTCTGACCAAGGCACCCCCCTAGTGTGGAAAACTATGTTGTACCTAGGCAGAGAAACACTCTAGGTGGAGTTGCAATGCTCTAGTAAACACTTTTGGGGTGCATTAGGCGCATTTTCCTAAGTTGTCTTTCAGTTTTGCCTCAAATTTTGTCAAGTTTTTTTGGATGGAAAAGAGCCTAATGGATCCCTTGTTGATGTTTCAGGTACCCATTAGCACAAAATGACATTCATCTAGTGAGAAAGAGAACATGAGGAAGAATATTTCAATGTAACAAATGACCCTGCTACCATCCAAGTGCTCAAAAATTGTGGGCTATTGAAATTATTCTGGCTTCCTCGTACGGGGAAACAAATGGAGTTGTTGAATTACCTTGTCCGTTCATGGGATATTTAGGCACATGTCTTCAGGTTTGGGGAGAATCTTCTTGAGATATAGGTAGAGGATATTTACTTCCTAACATGATTTTCAAAGCGAGGTGCCTCTCATCTCTCTTCTAGGTGGAAGAAGTGGCGGTGAGACGGTGAAAGACTATATTGCTACCTATTGCAGACCTCGAACCCTTCCTACTAGGGATGTAAAGATCAGCATAAAGGATGTAACCCAATTACCTCTTAGAATGATCTTCTTCATTATCGAAATATTTCTAAGCAACTCAACGATACATGTATCAAGAAAATCATACATGTAGTATGGGATAGAGTGTCTAGAGATGACAATATTCAACTGGAGTGAGGGTGTCTTGGTCAATTTGAAGGGAAAACTTACTAAAGCAAAGGAGGGGAAGTTGCATAACTTCGACTATGACGTGATCTTAGTCTAGTTTTCTCTAGAGCGGGTACCATTATTGTAGCCTCAATAGATTGCACTTGACCCCATCGATATGAGGACCCCACGGATGAGGAGGTGGATAAACCATATGATATGACATGTAGGCCCATCAACGATCAAATTTTCACTAGCCTTCTTTGGGTGGCTATGCAGGTAGTTCATCATCATTGATGATTATCCTTATGCATGGATGGATTTCTGTGATGATCTCAAGCTCAAGTTGCCTGAGGGTGAGCAATGGTATGCTTTAGGTAAGATACTTTGACCCTTAAGTTTTTGAAAGCTTTACAAAAAAAAATTGTTTGTTTGTTTTTTTCTTTTTAATTTTTATTTATTTTTATTATTATTATTAATTATATAATTATTATTATTATATATATATATATATATATATATATCTGTTCCCGAGACTAAACTATTTGATGTTTTCATGTAGACATTGGACCTATTTGACCAGTAGGTTCTACATATCTCCGTCGCCTAGAGAGACAACGACAGGAGGAGGCAGAGAGACCGGTACATGTTGTTGTGGTAGGACAGGATGCGCTACGAGATCCTCATGTAGAAGAGATCCTATCAGAGGTAGAGCCCCACATGGAAGGACTAACACACGGGATTGATGAGACCATGGTTGATCATCTTCTATTGCAACTTTAGCGACACACAATCGAAGTGCCTAATCGTATTGGTCGATTATTGCGCAAGATAGCTCGTGCAGTGTTGTTTTATCATGAGCACTATTGAATTGTCTACTTAGATGTTTTGCATATAGTTTTGATATGGGTGATGTAACTCTATGTGTCTCAGTGCACACATTTTGTAAAACCAAACTTTATATATATATTCCATGTTTTCTAGTTCCTATTATACTTTCAATATGATGTTATGTGAATTGAAAGTTATTTACATTCTTTTCAAAGGTTGATCTAAAACAAAATTAGCTAGGGCATCTACTAATGTGTTCAGATTTCTAGAAATATGTTCATATCGTATGAAATCGAAATGTCTTTCAAGAAGACACACTCTCAAAACCATGCGAAGAATGGAGATATTTCTCACTGAACATATATTCGTGAGTTGTAGTACTACGAGTTGTGAGTCAATCCTCTTGACTATATGGCAGATCATCAGATATAAGCTTTAATGCCTCCTTCCTTCTCCTATTGTGTCATCTTTGTACATCCTTCAATCCTATCCCAAGTTGTTCTTAAGGGGGGATGTTAGGATATTTTGACACATAGGAAATAATTAAGTACAACTTGGTCTAGTGTATAGTTAGGTAAAGTGTGTTTCTTTAGTATGTACTTTTGGTAACTTACAATCTGACAATCACGATATGTTCTAGACATGAAGTGATCTGAAAATTCATTCTCTCCTCGATATTACCAACACTTTATCTGTGGCTTCACACTTGATTGGTCCATGATCTCTATTTAAAGAGCATGGAGGGTCATCTTTTAGGTGACCATTCATGAGAGAATCTTATGTAAATTTTCTTTCTTTTACATTAAAAATTGCTTGAAGTGGTCGCGTTGGCTCAGGCCATGCATTGTTTCCCTCTTTGAGGGTTTTAACAACGTCAAGAATATTGGTGTATTGATCTGTGATCTGTTTGTGAGTGGTGTCTTTTGGTGTTCTATCTGAGGAACTTACCCTATAAATTCCTACATGGTATCAGAGCTACTTGAGGGTTGAATTCACTGGTGATCCAAATTTGAAGTCATTGCAACTGCATCTGACTGACGTTTCCTAGATCTATTATTCCTTTACTACTTTCGGGCCGAGAGGACTACTCTATTGTGTTAGGAGCATCTATTCTATTGAGGAAGCCCTTTTCTTTCAAGAGAAAAGGTTTATGGTAGCCCTAGCTATGTCATTTTTAAGATCTAGAGGTATATAATCTTTATTTGCACTTATAGTTATTTATCTCTATATTTATTTCGGTTTATAGTCCTTTATAAATTATTTTATTACTGGATCTATACCTTTCATTTATGCATTTGCTCTTTGCCCCATGACTCTGTGCGATGTGGGCAAACCAAAAATAGAAAGAAAGGATTTTTCTCATGCATATGCTCTTTTTCGTTGCGCCTTAGTGTGATCTCGGAAAATTAGAAACATTGAGAAAAATATTTAGTTTTTAGTGAAATCTATCTTTAAGCCGTAAGGCTTGGATTACCTTTGGTTTTTCGTTTTTGGGTTGTGTGGTTTTTTTTTTTTGTAGGCAAAAAAGAGTTTTTTCAAGTAAGCACACACTTTAGAGCTTCGGGCCAAAAAAAAAAAAAAAAAAAAAAAAAAAACCTTACTCCTTTCCAAAAATTACTGACCTATTAAACTTAACTCACTTGGTCCAAAGTAAAATTATGAGAATAGATGTCTTGTTCAAGTCTTTCTTTTTTAAGTTATTTTTCAAAAAGCACATGTAAACTCAATATGTTTTAAAGTTACTTTATGTAAAAGTGTTCTCACCCATTATAAAAAGTGAGTCACTTATAATTCTAAAGTCACTTTATCTTTTATTTAAGTTACAATTTAGTGGATAGTTCATAAAGTACAATTGTAAAAGTGACTTTCACTTATTTATAAAAGTGGGTCACATAAAGTTTTTTTTTTAAAGTGAGCTAATTAGAATAAATTTGGAAAGGGAGGGAGGGGAATTTTTTTAGATATAACATTATCATTCACTTCCCAACATTCACGTAGTTCGTTGACATCTTCAACAACGTTTCTTCAAAAATCCATAACTTCTTCATCTAGAAGCTTTTTTTAGAGCCGTTTTTTTTAATCGACCTAATTTTTTGAGATATTTCCATTGGAACACTTAGTTTCAGCATCTATAGCTTCAGTTTCTTTTAAAATGGAAATTCCATACCTAGTTATTCCTGACAACACTAACTACTTCCACTGGCTATCCTACATTGTGGATTTACTTAGAAGTAAAAGTCTTTATAAAATAATCTCAGGCCAAGAGTTTAAACCTAAATATGAAGATAAGCAAGCCAAATGGGAAAATAAGCAAGATCAAACATGTGGGTTGATAGGGATGTCTATTTCTCCATACGTTAGATTCCATATCGCAGAAATTGATACCCCTGATGAAGCAATGAAACAACTCAATAAATTTCTTGGAATTAAAAATGAAATTAAAGCCCATCAACTTGAAAATGAGTTGCGTATGTTGGACCCCAATAATTTCTCTTCCATTGAATATTTTTTGTCCAAGTTCAAGACCCTTAGACTTCTTTTGGAAGTTCTTAAGGTTAAAAAAGAAGATGGTAGCCTTATCTATTCCATTCTTACTAAGTTAGGACCAACCTACTCTATTTTTGTTTCCACCTTCCATTCTACTAGAGATGAATTTATTTCTCAAGGACAAGCCTACAATTCCCCCTCTTTTTATGCATTTTGCAATTCTTTAATAAGAGAACAAGAAAAATCTTACATCTTGGTCTTCTTAATACTGGAAACTCTTCTAAGAAAGCCTTAGTAGCACAGTAGCAACCAAGTTCAAAGAATCCTAAGAAGCAACATCCTAAAAAGAATGGTCCTAAACCAAACAAGGGTCCTAAGCAAGTCTCAAAATGAAAATTCAACTCAACAAAATGATAAGGCAACTAAAAACAAAGGGAAGAAGATTGATAGACATTGCAAATTTTGTAATCATGATGCATGCTTAGAATCCAAATTCTTTAAGAAGATGGAAGCCTTGGAAGCAACAATGAAGAAGCATAACATCCATTTGGAGCACTCTTCAACTTCAACTTCATCTTTAGGAATAACACTTTTTGCATGTGGTTGTCAAGCATCTTAGTCTGGTTATGTACTAAATGTATCTTCTTCTTTTCATTCTCATGAGTGGCTCATTGATTCTGGAGCTTGTTATCACATGGCCAAAAACAAATCCATGTTTTCTTCTTTAAATGATTGTAACACCAAAAATATATATGTTGGTGATGATAGATATCGTAGTGTTGCAGGGAATGGAACTATTCATCTAGACAATGGCAAATTTAATGATGTATTATGTGTTCCTACATTATCCTACAACCTTCTATATGTATATCAGATAACTCATTTAGGTGGAGGTAAAATCGTTGAATTTTCACCTGATGATTCCATAATTAAGGACCTAAGAGATCCTAGACATATTTTAGCTACCGGAATTGTTGATGATTCTACAAGGCTGTATAATTTTAACAAATTTGGGTCATCAAATCGTCCCTTGGTATTTATTTCTCATAATGATGAAGTGAGAAAACTTTGGCATGAGCGATTTGGTCACTTAAACTATCGCTCCCTTCAAAATCTATGTAAAGAAAATATAGTGACAGGTCTTCCTATGGTATCTTGGAGAGATGGTATTTGTTCTGGATTTGTACTTGAAAAACATCATCGAGATAGTTTTGAAAAACGTGCATCTTGGCATGCCTCAACCCATTTACAGCTTGTGCATAGTGATTTATATGGTCCACTTCCAATTGTTTCATTCTCTAGATACAAGTATTTCTTAACTTTCATTGATGATTTCTCCAGGCGCACTTGGGTATACTTCTTAAAACTCAAGAGTGAAGTCTTTAACATGTTCTTGCCCTTTAAGGCCTTTGTTGAGAAACAAATTAGACATCAAATTCTTAAGCTAAGATCTGATATTGGCGAAGAATATGTTAACAACAAATACATCAACTTTTGCACTGAGCATGGAATTCAATTGCATCATACTGCTCCATATAATCCACAGCAAAATGGTGTAGCTGAAAGGAAGAATTGCACCTTAAAGGAAATGGCTAATTGTATGCTTCAATCTAAAGGACTTAGTCTCAATTTTGGGAAGAAGAAATTAACTGTGCAAATTACATACTAAATCACACTCCTACTAAGGTTTTAAACAATATCACTCCAGAAGAAGCATGGACCTCAATTAAACCAAATGTAAGTCACTTTTGTGTTTTTGGAAGTGAAGCATGGGCCCATAATCTAGATGAGAAACATAAAGCCTTAGAACCTAAGAGTGAAACATGTATTTTTGTTGGATATTCTAATGATGTCAAAGGATATAGACTTCTTCAACCTAAATCCAAAAATGTTATCACTAGAAGAGATGTAATGTTTGTTGAAAATATATCAGCCTACGAACCTAGTTCAGCGGATGTGCCACCTCTCTCTAGCCCTTCTACTTCTGAAAGTATTTATTCTTCAGATGATGACAGTGAGGATGACAATTCTTCCCCACCTTCTTGGGATCCTCCTTTAGCTCCTCAACTTCCAAAGTGGTCTTGCACTACTCGATATGCAACAGGTGCTCTTGTAGTTGATCCTACATATCAACATCGTACACGTTCTCAATTTGATAGGGCCTCTTCTTTATTGGCTCAAGCTTCAGCGAATTATGATCCAAACATATTTGCATAACCTTCAAGGCATCCAGATTGGAATGCAGCTATGAATTAATAATGTCGTTCATTAATGGCAAATGATACATGGGACCTAGTTTCTCTTCCAAAGGGATGAGAACTTGTTATATGCAAATGGGTTTATAGAACCAAGTTTGGATGAGATGGAAAAGTTTATAAATATAAAGCTCATCTTGTTGCTAAGGGTTTTTCATAAGTTGAAGGCATTGACTATACTGAAACCTTCTCCCCTATTTTTGTTAGGGTCCCACCCTACCCCCTTATTTATGTAATAGGATCAAGTCATAGTTATAGTTAAGTAAAGAGTCAATAAATTCCATATTAATAATTGTAAGTGGTTAACCTGCATTTAATGACGGGACCATAGTTAGTTGCAAATGGGCTGTGGTATTAGATAGATGGTATTAATAAGAACCATGGTATTTCCCCATGATATTGCATGTATGAATCATATATAAAGGATAGAGACTCCCTGCGAGGAGCATCTTGTCTTATTTTGTAATCGAGCTCTGCTCTATTGGAGGTTGCCCCCTCGAAGAGGCAAGTGAACATTGCTTTTTGAATAATAAAATACTTGCTGTTATTTCTCACTGTTCTATGTTCTGGGTATATTTCTTCGCATATTTGGTATTCTGGTATTGTCTTGCAGGTTAAGAGCATAATAAGTGGTATCAGAGCACTTTCCAGGGCCGGTGGGATCTCCTTTTTTTAGCAAATTTTTTTTTTGGCTAGAGACGTGTTCTGGCTTCTTTAAACCATGGGATCTATTGTTGAGTGCATAAACCTACGGATTTGGGGAGGCATGCACACAGGAAATACAAGAGGTGGTCATGCTTGTTGGACTCCTTTGTAACCCCTGTGGGTACCCCTTCGAGTAGTAGCGTATTAGATAGAACTGCGCATGGACTGTCTTCTAAGTACCCTCTGGGTATATCAGAAGCCCCCTAGCTCCCTTGAAACCTCGCCATAGATAAACCATCGACCGTCTTGCTGCTACACACTGAAAACAACACTCAGAGAGATTACTCACCCATATGATAGGGTAGTCAGGTTGTACAGCTAAGGGTATGGTTGATCCTCCTTGGTTACTGCCCTAAAAAATTGGGTCGAGTACAACTCTCAGACCCTTATGTATATTGCGATCTGTAGCACTTGACACTCCTTGAGACCATAGTTCCCTTCTCTATCTCTGGATCACGCATAATCTCTGCCAGATCAAATCTCGCAAGTGGGGTTTTGCAGCAGTGGCAGTAATCAGTCCCGCCATTCAGAATTATCAAAACAGCCATTCAGATTTATTAGATCCATCAAATCCATAGCAGCAATCTATTCCGCCATTCATATCTATTCGATCAGCCATTCAGATATCTCAGATCCATCAGATCTGAGTAGTTGTGTGGGTTCCTATACCTGGGCGTGATTTTCATATGACTTTTGGCAGCATTGACATTTCAGGGATTCGGCTACTGCAGTATTCCCCCAGGGCGCTTATTGATGAGTTAGCCCATTAGAATCAGGATGACGAGCTGAGCAAGGTGGTACCATTCAATTGTTAGAGCCAAAAAATTTGGGTGGTCCCAAAAATTTCCAGTACATCCGATCGATGCATGGTAGAAAATAGAGCTCAAGCTATGGTGAATGAGAAGATCGACAAAATTGAAGCATCCTTGAAATAAATCCAAGACCAGCTGTCGAGATTAACTACAGTACTCTATGGGCAAGGCGGAAGCGTGCGAGGAGGCATATATGGGCAATGAACATAGTGAGGGTGAGTCTAGCCACTCTCTTCACCTCTGGGGCACCCATTAACAATCCCGTCTGCGACCACCCAAGCTGGACATGCATAAATTTGATGGCTCTCACCCAACAGCATGGATAGCACAAATGGAGCAATATTTCAATCTGAATTACATCCTGGATAATCCCACTTAGCTTAGTGTGGGGAGCATGTACTTGGACAATGAAAGATGGCAATGGTGGCAATGGCATCAATGTTGCCATGGAAGGCCCTTGACTTGGGACACATTCAAAAAATCTCTTATGGATTGCTTTGACCATGACTCTGCCTTTTTGGGTCGTCTCACTAAGCTCCGACAGAATGGAATAGTGGATGAATATATTACAAACTTTGAAGCCTTAGCTTTCCGCACTTTAGGTCTACAAGATGCGTTCTAGATGGAATGTTTTATCAGTGGTCTTAAAGAGGCCATACAAGCTCACGTCTGACTGCACCACCCTCCCTCATGGCTGGAGGCTTGTAAGATAGCTTGTGAAGTGGAATGTGCGTTAGCGGCCCAGTCTAATTGCCAAATTTCACCGCCAAGGGTCGCCCCCCACAGGCTCACAGCACTACCCAAACACTTAAGGTTCAAAAGGTGCCACCTGCAAAAATGGTGGAAAGAAGAAAGCAGGGATTATGTTACTACTGTGACAAAAAATACTCCCCCAGGCATAAATGCAAGGAGCCCAATTTTTTTCAAATTGATGCTACTGATCACAGCTCATCAGAGGAAGCCCCACCACTTGAGGAACTAGAGGAAGAAGAGGAAACCCATAAGGACAATGTACCTGAAGAATTAGTTATTTTGTTGCATGTTTTGGCAGGGATTTCTTCACCTCAAACGCTCAAAATCAGAGGTTTTATGAAGCATCGCCTAGTAGTAGTCTTGATTGACGCTTGAAGTACACATAATTTTATCCATTAAAGAGTCATGGAAGCAGTGCATTGTTTTGTACGAGAAGTTTCAAACTTCCAAGTCCAAATTGCTGATGGGGGAACAATGAAATATGAAGGCCGTTGTGAAAATGTCAAACTTCAAATGGGGGATTATCAGTTAAAGACCCACATGTTTGCCATACACATGGGAGGGTGCAACATTATCCTAGGTGCTGAATGGCTTCGCACACTTGGCCCAATCACGATGGATTTCCAGGAGTTATATATGAGCTTTAAGCAGAACAACCACACACATACACTCTATGAACTCCAGGCGGGAGCTCCCTCTATCATCAACTCACATCGAATGGAAAAATTGTTAAAAAAGGGCCATCATGGAGTTATAGCTCAATTTAATGCCATCCCGACCTTCAAACCCAATTCTCTTCCGATTCATCCTGAGATGCAATAGATCTTAAATAACCATCTGCTAGTCTTTGACAAGCCTCATGAGCTTCCACCCTCGAGAGGGGAACATGATCATAGCATCACTTTGGTCCCAGGGGCCCAACCACCAAATGTGCACCCATATAGATATCCGTTCACCCAAAAGAATGAAATAGAAAAAATAATCAAGGAACTTTTGGAAGCAGACGTCATTCATCCCAGCATTAGTCCTTGTTCATCACCGGTGGTCATGGTTCTCAAGAAAGATGGGGAATGGTGTATGTGTGTAGACTTCAAGGCCCTCAATAAGTTGACAATCAAAGATAAATTTCCCATTCTGATTGTTGATGATTTGTTGGATGAACTAAATGGGGCTCAATTCTTCACTAAGCTTGATCTTCGCTCAGGCTACCACCAAATTCGCATGAAAGAAGTCGACATTCCAAAGACTGCTTTCAGAACTCATGAAGGCCATTATGAGT
>APFE030875430.1:0-11837 GCA_000404065.3 Pinus taeda
ACACTTTTAATTTCAAAGTAGAAGTTTTCTTGTGCATAATTCATATCCTCCATTTCTCATCTAACTACATATATCTTTGATTTATGTTTGGTCTATATCTATGATTCTAGAAACTCTATAATTGTCTTGGTGTTGAGTTTTCATGGTAGATATTATATATTCATAAAAACTAATATCATAACCATTTTTGTAACTTGTTATTATGAGAAGGCCATTCACGAATTGCAACAGGAACAAAATATTCAAGATTTATGCATATTCCCAGCTTAAAATCCACTCAAAATCACTAAATACAATGGGAAATTTGTAGCGGGTATGCAATGATATGTTTTTTTTGCTATGAGACAAAAATTATTCAAAAAGTAAGATCTAAAAAAAAATTGTTGACTTATTGCGCGTTGAATATTTTATATATATTCAAAAAATTATGATCAATTCATTCCCTTATTTATAAGGACTCTTTGAGATCTAAAATAAATATATTTATTCATTTCCTTAAGATATGAAATACATATGTGCGCACAAAACTATTTTGAGTGGACTGTACTCTTTAAATACTTTACACATCATTGGGTGGAGACCACACATTATATGGTCATGATGGTTGAAAATATGAAGCATTTTGGTGAATTATAAAGTCTTTTGTTGAATGGATGTATGACCCATATCGTGTGGTCAAATTAAACTATCAGTTGCAAAGTTTGTAATATTGTTCTCGATTTATTTGGCTTTACACATTTAGACTAGAGTTGATATCTATATATATATATATATAAACCGAAATGATTCATATCTTTAGTGCATACCTTGTATTGTTTTCAAAGTTTGGTCACAAGCATGTATCATCTCCAAGAAACCATCAACAACACCACATAGTATTTTCCTTATGCCTTTTCCGAAAGAATAGTGACAACATAATATTTCAAGAATTTATATCTGACCAAGGAAGTAAGTTAATCAAGGTTGACTTATTTTTTAATAAGCTTTGAACTAGTATGCAAGTGTGAGTGATTATCTTCTTTGATCCTTTTGTTTGATTTAATTGATTGATATGGGTTTGGAATAAATATTATACCAATATTTGTTGAGGATTTGTTGGTATTTCATCATTGTTTATTCCAACTTGGTTTTTATGTTAAGAGTGTTGTTATTTCATTCCTGTTGCAAATGTTTCTTTTGGATTGAAACACTGTTTTGGACCTTTGGTTTGAGGCATCTCTCGATTCGAAGAAGTAGAACAAAGAATGATTTTCTCTCTTTATGTAAGATCGCATATTTGATTCCTACACTAGGAGCACAACACTTTTCTTTTGGATGTACGGGGAAAGTGAAAAATTGTAGTACTGCAAGAGCTCAACGAGTGAACAGTTTCTAGGCTAATTAGGGTTTTGTTTTTTGCAGGTTTGTTGAAGGATATGTCTGTCATTTCCAATGTTGTGTCTTAAAGCCCAAGAAACTCATATTGAAATTAAATTTTGGTCCATTAATACACCATCTACTGCACCCAACACTTTGGTGTCATTGTTGGGGAGGTGCTTAGGGGATTGACCTTAGTGACTTGCTCTAATTTGGTTTTCTTTTTTCACATAGTTTTTCTTGCAATTTTTCCTTTCTTTCCTACACATTTTTAAACTTTTTTCTTTGGTTTAGTACGAAGCCCCCCATATACTCATGCATGTGATGAAAAAATATAAAATCTTCTTTAACAAATATATGGTATTTGGAGGAATCTTTCAATGAGGAGTTTTGACGTTGCTACAGAGATATACAAATCATCCAATGAAGAACTTATGAGTGCATAAATCAATATTTTTCTTAAAAAAATTAAAAAAGATGTTATTTGTTCTCTTCGTTCAGAATTGGGTGATTCACAGGAAGAGCGAAAGCAGGATAAAATTGAAGAACTACTGATGATATTTTAAGTTAATAAGTTAATGTAATGATTTAGTCTTAAGTTATGTATAGTTTACATAATTATTATAGAAAGATATATTAAAAAATGAAAATTAGTTTGTATTTAAAAAAATCCAACTAAATAAATATATATTTAAAATGATTGAAATTGGCTTAGTCATATGTATTTTAAATAATAGTATAAGTTTAAATGATTTCTAATTAATGATTCAAAATTTAAAAATATTTATATTTTTTCAACTTAGCTTTCATATTGTATTAAAAATTCTTAGTTTTTGTAAATTTTGGATTGTCAAATTCTTTGTTAACGATTAGATAATTCCTAGATGCAAGTGGGTACATAGAGTATCTCCACAGAGATGACATACAAGGATGTGCATATAAATCGAAATATACATATGTCAAAATTATGAAAAATGTTGCATATAAATAAAAAATATATAGTGATCTAGGTGGATATTGGTTGACACCTGCCAATTTCACTTGGACCCCCACCAATTCTTCTTTCAGTTTTTCAGTTTCCTTAATTATAGCATAGTTTACTATTTTTAGAAGTTTTTTGGGTCCTAAAACGTTCGGAGTCTTTTTGAGGCCCTAAACAACATTTTTTTAAAATCTACTGCCAATGACTTTTTGTCTTATATCATCTTTTTTTCATAGTCCTCAGAGAGATCTTTCCAATGGGTTATCATGCATGTCAAATGGAGATAATATGACCAAGTCGCGACCCCGAGAAGTTCATCATCCAACTCACCCCAACAGGGTCCATAAACTCTTGGTGTTACATCTCCTCAGGTTAGGTTTTTGGTTGTTTAGGGTTTTCTCTTATTGTTCAATAATAAAAAGGCCCTTGAGCCTCATTGTAAGGGAGTTCAGAGGCATGTCGCTGCCACATCTCTTCTCAAAGATAAACTACCATCGCCCAAGCTAGTTTATTTCCATTTATGTTTGTAAGCATATTTCAGTATTCTCCATTAATAAAATGAAGTATTATTTTTGTTGTATCTATGTATTTGTGTTTATTTTTTTACTTTATTGCGTTCATTTTTAAATCTGGATCAATGGTATCAGAGTGGTATGCACTTTCTCTATTTTTGCCTGCATGTCCCCAAAGAGGTTGGGATATAAGGAGTCAGGGCTTGAACTAGTTGAACCTTTGCAACACCAGCCTCACAAATCCCGATGGCCTCCAATGGTAGACGAAAAGAAAGACGACAGGGTAGGAGAATCTATCAAAATATTGCTCAAAGAGGCCCTCGAGCGACAAAGTAACGTGATGATGGACAACTTTGCCCAGATCCTTCAGCGGCTACCCAGGGGCGACACATCTACTTTCAGCAGCTACTTTGGAAGTGCCACACCCTTTAAGGTACAAGTTAACTTTGTCATTCCCATATTTGAGGATCATATAAATGTAGACGTCGTAGATAAATGGTTAAATATGCTAGAAGGGTATTTTTTTGTTCATGATTTTTTTGGGTGGGAAAATATTACTTTCGCTCTTCTCAAAGCCGCCCCCAAGTCAAGGACTTGTGGGAAACCTACTGCAAGAAAAAGGATGAAAGTACGGCCTCACTGTTTTCAATAGAACCCTCTTGGAATTCATTCCAGGCTACCATGAAGGAGCAGTAATACTTTGTCAGAAGCTATGAGGATCAATACATAAAGTGGACCACGCTGCGACAGGGAAGGGACAAAGACCTTCTGGAGTTTACCAATATTTTTCATACCCTTTGCACAAAGTTGGGTATCAAGGATTTGGAGTAGCATTTGTTACTCAAATACCAATGCTTCCTATAGAAGTACATATAGGATGAAATAGAATTCCTGAACATTTCCTTGCTTAGCAAGACATATCGATATGCCGTCGAGATCGAGCAAAAGTTTAAACACAAGACATGAGACTTTGGATTTGCGAATCTGAAGTAAGGGAAAGGTGTCCCCAAACCGTAGAATAAAGGACAAAGCCAAGGCGGGGCGGCCTAGGACAACTCACCAAAGCCACAAGCAAAGAACATTGTCGTGAAGCTGAAAAAGGACAGGGGAAAGTGGTGTGAGTTCCATAAAAGCGGAAAGCTCCACTCACAACAAAAGTGAGTGTCGAGCCAAGCAGTCACTAGTGATCGGGCTAAAGGCTTCAGAATTAGATGCATGTTCCAACTCTGAGTCAGAACTCAACAAGGGGAATAGAGGATAGAGGATGGACCAATATTGGAAACTTGTCATCCATTATATTATCAATTGGTGTGTTTTATAGTCTCCCCTCTCCCTTTTCTTGAGTTTTCTTGATTATAACCTATATTGATTTCTCTGTCTACCTCCATAGAATATTTTAAAATATTCTTAGTAATTACATAAACCAAAAGTAGACATTTATTTTCGAAGTAGCTACTCTTTTTTTTCCCTTTTAATTAAGTTCATTAATTAAAAGAAATGTAATGTAAACCTATGTTATATGAAATGAGTTATGGTTTTTTTGGCATGTGGTATTGATTAGCCATTGTATTGGTTGATGGTATCATAATAAAGTCTATAATCTCCAAAACAAAGTGGGGTCAATATAGATGGTTAAGAATCTTGTACAAGTTTTTTTCTAAAGATATTTGTGTTTAATATATATATTATTTATATTATTAATAATAATAGTAATTATTTTAAATAAAGTTATAGTTAAGTTATTTCTTATAATTTTTTTAACTTTAGTAACTTAATATGTATAATGAAGTAAATGGATTTCTACGTTGACAATTATTAGTTTTGCATTGGCCATGGCAAGTTATAAGGTTTAGATTTATAAATAATTAAAAAAATATTACTGGTCTCTCTAAGTAAGACTCTAGAAATGGAAAGTCATAAGGTTTAAATTTATAAATAATTAAAAAAATATTACTAGTTTCTCTCTAGATAAGGCTCTAGAAATGTATTTTCATGTTGACTACTATTAATTTTGCATTGGCCATGACAAATTATAAAGTTAAAACTTTATAAATAATTAAAATATTCTTTTATTTTAATTTAAAAAAATAATTTGTTAACATTTCACTAGCTTAAAACTTTGTTTATCTTATTTTAGTGTTCTTGACCTCTTTTTCATGTTACCTATGAAATTTTCTCAATGTGAGAACTCATCGGTTTTCATACAAATCTTGTAACCCTAATAAACAAAATTGATTTGATAGACATATATAAACATATATTACTAATCTTGTTAAACAAATTGATAAAAGTTATTACACAGAAAATGGAGACCTCAGACCCATTAATTGTCATGAGACCAATTTCTGCCTTCATGGGGCATGCTTGGAGATCATTTGTGAGAAACAACATTAGTATATGCTAATGCTTTCAGTTGGAAATTCTACAGTAATTTATAGTGCTATGTAACTTTTAAGAAGTTGGTCTCCAAGATGTTTGGCAAAGCTTAGTGATGTAGTACGCTCCAATACAACACACTATAAAACACGGCCAAGTGTCAGAATTTCTAATTTCTAGTGGCATAATTTTTGTTATGGGAATTTTTGAAACTTGTAACTGGAATATATACTTGATGTCTTATAACTGGAATATCTACTTGATTTATGTTCGATGATTTTATATTGCAGCATACATCTCACTCAATTTTTTAGAGTACAGGTCTTCATGGCCCAACTGAACTGCAAGTGAGCTTCTCTGTTTTACAAGTATCAATGTAATTCTAAAGTAGAAATGGCACTTAACTATATCTAAAATTGTGATGTCTTATAACTGGAATATCTACTTGATTTGTGTTCGATGATTCAACATTGGAGCATACATCTCAGTCAATTTTTAGAGTAGAGATCTTCATGGCCCAGCTGAACTGCAAGCGAGCTTCTTTATTTTACAAGTATCAATGTAATTCTAAAGCAGAAATGGCACTTAAATATATCTAAAATTGTTAAATATCGAAAACCACAGAATGATTTTCTAAGTAGATTCAAATTCGAGATAGATCATGGATTAAATTTGAAGAACCCTACATACATTAGAGTTCACGGCTTTTGACTGAAATATCGTTGCAATCTTTGGTAGTCACTGATTTCAAATCCACCATTATTACCATAAACATAGCTATTTGCATCGCACTACAGACATTAGCAGGAGCTACATGTAAATTTAGGAAAGGAAGAGTGTTCGCATCTTAATTCAATTTCCTTAAATGATCTGAAGGATTATTTGCACATTAGATTTTAAAATTGGAAATATAGATTTTTGAGATGTGAATTACCAAAAATATGAATACTAGAGGCCTAAGTGTTAATTTAGATTTTAATGATTGTGATGATAAAAAAAAAAAAAAACTCTTTTATCCTTTCCTAAAATAAATTAATAATTAATATTCTTTATATGTAATGAAGTAGAAATTATAGAACATGGATGTATAAGCAACATAGTAGTATAGTTGATTTTATAGCTTTTAATTCACAAAAATATAATTGATTTTTTAGTTTTTAATTTGCAAGAAGCATAAGTGAAAATGTAAGAAACACACATGCAACAACTAAACCTTTGAATGTCAAAACAAAATAATTTTTTTTGCATAATACTCGTCATCTATGGATCCATGGATTTGGATCAAGGATTTGGATTACACGCTTGATTAGAATTTGATAATGATTTGATGAAGGATTTGGATTATATGCTTGATTAGACTTTCATAATGATTTGATGAGAAGTTCTAACATATCTAATGGTTCATGATGAATTAGTTTTGTAAACCAACTTAAATCCATCTTAACCTGGGATCTATCAAGCCCCGAGAGGGATTAAATATCTCGAGGTGCAAACTTGTTTTTGAGTGCAAAACTTGAGGAAATGTTTGCACCTTGAGAGATTTGATCCCTCTAGAATCTTGATAGATCTGAAGTTAAGATGGATCTACGCTGGTTTCAGTCGTGTGGAGTCATACACAATTTGTTGAACATATAATTATTTTGATTATTTTAAATATGCTAAATATGTTTAATAGGTCAATTTAACTTTAACTTTGTTTAAGTTTGTTAATATGAGAGAGACTCTTAGTAACATGAATGATGAAAAATGATGAAATAAAATGTTCAAGTGCAAAGTGACAATGTAAGAATGTTGAACAATAGAAAATTTGAATAATAAGAATATAGTGAATTACGAACAATTTATAGTTTTAAGAAGAAGACATTTTGGGTAAGAGAACAATTTATTTAAGATAAAAATTCAAGTATTGTATTTATGGTTGAATTATTGTAACAAATAAATCAATTCACTTCATGAATAATGTTTATGTGCGCACACTGAGAGAGAGTTTTCATGTTTTGGGGGTGAGGAAAAGATATAGATATGAGAGAGAAGGGAGAGAGAGAGAAAGGGAGTGGAAAAAGGATGGAGAGAGAGATATATAGATAGATGTGGAGAGAGAGTGTGTGTGTTTTGGGGGTGATATAAAGAGATAAAGAAGGAGAGAAAATTGGAGATAGAGATATAGATGGAGGGGGAAGAGATGTGCTTACACTAAAATAAATGCACATTATTAATCTAATTACTTCGAAATTAATGTAAATCATACATCTAGTTGTATCAAATCAGAAATCAACATCTACACTAAAATCAATGCATCTCTCTCTCCCCCCACTCTATTCCCCTTCCATCTCACTATCTCTCTTAAATATGATCCCATTGTATTATATTTTAAAAAGTATCTAAATTAAAAATATATATAATTGATTGTTAAATATTAAATCTATATTTTGGATCAATCATGTCAAAGAAAATACAATAATAAAAGACTTAAAAGAATTATGCACTTTCTTTCCTCTATCATTGTTAGTCACTTTGTTTTCTCTCTCTACTTTGATCCTTGGTTAAAATGCATCTATCCTCTCTATGGGGATATTTTTAGTACTTGTGAGGATGGAGGGTTTAGATATACCTCAGTAGTACTTATAACCTTTTTCATTTTAGATTTAATTAAAAAATGTTATAAAATTAAATTAAAATAAAGTATTTGCAAAATATTTTGATTTTGAAATAAGTTATGTTTTTTTGGCATATGGTATTGATAAGCCATGGTATTGGCCCATGTTATTGTAATTGAATAATTAAAAGCCTAGATCTGTAACATAATAATCAAAAGCATACATGGCCCATAGTATTGATAAACCATGGTGTTATCCCATGGCATTATGATTTTCTTCCCTCATCTCCCTCTCTCCCTCTCTCTTTCTATCTTTCTCTTCTGGGTATAATCTTGTTATATTGTAAAATATTAAATTTTTATCACTTATTAATTAAATTTAAAGATGTTTATGCAATCATTATTTTAATTTATATGTTAAAATGGATGTTAATTTTTAAGTAATATTTATATGTCATATATTATTTTAATTTATATGGTAAAATAGATATTAATTTATAAGTACTATTTATATGTTTTATATTTTAATCTGATATGTATATTTACGTCGTAAGACATTCCCTTTGAGAAGTATTTCACACCTGTCATCATTCTGAACCATTGGATTATATCGTAGACTATTGGAGAATGTCAAATCATTGGATTGAAGGTAGTTCGAAGGGTTTCTGAGACGGTTGTTCCCATACCCGTTATGTTGGTTAATCAAGGTTCTAGATGCAAACCCATTTGAACCCATTCTACTGTGAAAACCCATGCCATGCATTGCTTCTCTATGCCTCTTATCTGCAAGTTATCAATAACCTGCATATTCAGTCAAGATTTAGAATCTACCCCACTTTTATATACATGTGTGCAAACTATCATCGCAAATACAGACAAAGTTATCAATCACCTACATATTCAGTGAGGCTTTAGAATGCACCCCACTTTTATATACATGTGTGCACACTGTAATTCCCTTTTCCTCTCTTCAATCTTTAGGCACCATAATAAGCTTCCCCAAAAAGAAAAATAAGTTTTTAAAGAATAATTATTTTCATACTAGTATGGTAGGGTTCTAATTACTTATTTCCTTTTTCCAACATTTATATGATGCCATGATAATATAAGATGGATAATTTTCTCATTCTCCAATGAATGATCACGGATATTAAGTCAGTGGGACTAAAAGAGTACTTCCAATGTCATTCGTTGTGCGAATGCAAAGGAAACTGTTATAACTACCATGATAACAACATGGAAATGTCTAATAATAGAACTACAAGAAGCTAACATATTCCAAGAAAGACAATGACAAAGACAAACAATGAATATATAGTGAAATCTCCATAAGAACATGTCAAATGGTTATGGAACTAGAAGCTGAGGCTGGAAGAGAGGGGACGGGAGAGGAGAGGTGTCGACATGCAAGCCCTCAATCATTTTGAAGGATCTGATGCATTGTCTGAGAGGGTCATTAGGATAGTGCATGGGTTTTATCAAGGTTGACTTCGTAATCCCAGGATGGAGCCTAGGAGGAGCCTTAGATTGAGGAGACCCATCTTTGCTAACACAAGGCTAGGAGGAAGAAATTGCAAATAGAATATTGGTTTCATGGTAGAGTTTGGAGAGAAGTATTTTATGCTAAGGTATTTTTTCTCTAGCATTGGGCCTTCTTAGAGTTTCTCTATTTGATGATCTAATGAAGTCTACCTTAAGCTCTACGATGCGAGCTCCTCTAAAGTATCTTGAAAGTAGAAGAACCTAGTAGGGGGGCTTTGGAGGGCGGGGGGGCGGAGGGGGATGAAGAAGGATTAGAGGATTCTTGATAGAGAGATGCACCGATGATTTTGATGTATATATTATATACCTAAGAATCTCCATTAGAAAAGAGCTAAATATATCTATTTTGGATAATGAAATTTTTTGAAGAGGGAGCCACTCAGATCCTAGCAGAGGCATTAAAACTCCTCTTTGATCTTGTAGAAATGTAACATTTAAAGGCTAGCAGATCCTTCGACTTAGCCTCTTACAAGTGGGAAATTTGATAAATCCTATCTAAGTGGTGAAGGTGAAGATTGGTCTTTCTCCAAAGCTGATTGGAGCCCACACAAAACTAATCTAGGGGGAACTTGAGGGCATGCATTTATTTTTCTAAATGCTTTGGACTTGTTGATGCTTTAGAAGATTAATTTTCTATTCAATAGTTCACAATCTTATTGATCTTTTAATCTCTTTATGTTGGACTGATTGTCTATGCTTTTGAAAAACTGTGTGCTAGGTAATCCCTGAAGGCTAAAAGAGACAAAATATTCTAACTACATTATTTTATTTTTTGTTATTATAGGGGTTTTCCATAGTCTAAATATTCTTGCACTATTGATGCAGGAGAATCTAACCACCCCAATCAAACAAAGGAATCCAAAGCAGACGTGGACCATTGAGCTAAACAGGGGGACTTTTTGCTTAAAACAGAGCTTAAATGATGGAATGGATAAGTCTCTAGAAGAATTAATTAAATGTAATCTGCCATATGTATTCTATAGCGAGCTTTAGGGCTTTAGTTGAGATATTTGACGAAAGGATGTGATTGGATCCTTTACAGTGATTCGATCCAATGTTTCCATATAAATATATGTGCGATGACCCTGCGTGTTCTATAAATATATGTAAGCCTACAGGCAGGAAAAGAAGAAAAGAAGCCACGAATAGTTGAGGATTAGGCTTGTATGAGAGATGGAGAATCTTAGACTATAATCGTTGTGTATTTTTATAAATACAAAGTTTGGTTTCGACTGTAGAGAAGTGTATTTCAAGTGTTGAAATTGTTATGAATTGGAATTCTGCAATAATTGTATGTAGGCAGAGTCAAGACGAAGCATAGAGAGGAGAATGATTTAGAAAATTTGTAAGTGATCATCAAATCCAATTGAAACATCAGAGCAGTGATCTAGAGAGGAAGAGAAGTTGAGAGCTCGAGAAGTTGAGTTTAGAAGAATAGTTAAGCGGCAGAAACAGAAGACCCAGATCCTTTGATGAAACCCTTTGAGGAGAAGCTAAACCATGGCAAGCTAAAGACTTAGTCGAAAAAAACTAAGCAAACAAAAGAGTGATGCAATAAGTTATCAAGTGCACAAGAACCATTTGATCACATGGATCAACGGTCCAAATGATTTCGCTAAAGAGGAAGGCGAAACATTGCATCAGCAGAATTCTTTATGGAGATTAGGTCTTGCAACCCAAAATCCAGTTTACATTGAAAATTAGTGCAAAACACAGTTGGACCTGAGTTCTAGATGTGAAATATTATAGGGGCTAATTTATAGCCTTATCGGTACTAGAGAACTGGTCAGATCGGTAGTTTGAAGAAGTCAAGGCCCAGTGTGAAGGAACGTTGATACGACGAAAGAGATTAAGCGCTAATCGGCGATCGAAGGCATAGGAAGATCTGGAATTGGCGTTGGAAAGAGGCTTACGATAATGTAAAGGCCCAATGGATGAGCAGACCCAACATCACTTTGAGCTACAGTGTATAAGCTTTGAAGTCCACTTTATATTGGTTCAGGCAGAAGGTTAAGGTAAATCCTTTGTATATTGTTAAAGAGTTGTGTGAGTGTTTAAAAGCTTGAACATATAATTAACGACTCGGATAGTCACATATTGGAGTCAGAGGGGTGATGAACTACATATGTGGTAAGGCCAGGGGAAATAGCCGATAGAGATTGCGATCAGGTTAAACCTCAAAATTTGTGTCGAAGCTGTACAGAAAGCAGAAAGGGGTATATTTGCATAGGTTTTCTTTGTAAACGTATTTATCAGGAAATTGCACAAATGAAGGTTATTGTGTATAAATATATATATTAAGAAAGCTTTAAGAGGGGTGGTTGATATATATGCGCCTATGCATTTATAACATTATGAAAAGGTGTTGAAGGGTTTTTAAATCCCGACAGAAGGACTATGAATGAAGACTTTAATAAAGTCTTATACAAAGGCTTGAGATCTAGTTAAAGGTTCCGATAGAGAGGTTTTGGTG
>APFE030875431.1:0-35401 GCA_000404065.3 Pinus taeda
ATGGATATCATCCTTTATCTTTTGTTGACGTGATGTTTGGTGATAGCAGGGCTCCTAGAGCCAAGATTTGGATCCAAGAGAGTCAGGATATCCTCTGAGCTCTCAAGGATAACATGGCTATAGCACAGAACCAGCAGAAGCTGTATGCCGACAGGGGTTGGGTGGAGACGCAATTCGAGGTAGGGGACATGGTCTACAAACGATTACAGCCATACCAACAGTCGTCACTGAAGCAGAAGGGGGCTGAGCTTCTCAGCCCCACTTTTATGGGCCATACAGAGTGATACGCAGGATTGGACAAGTTGTATATGAGTTGGAGCTGCCCCAAGGCAGCAAGATTCATAACATTTTTCATGTATCATGCCTGAAGAAGGCATTGGGGCAGCAGGTGACAATGACAGATGAGCTACCACCCATGGATGATGAGGGGCATTTAGTATAGCAGCCGGAGGCTATCATTGATACCAGAGAGAGGCAGCTGCGGAGCAGGACGGTCCGGGAATTCTTGGTGAGGTGGAAGAATTTGCCGGATGAGGATGCCACTTGGGAGAGTGAGAAGATCTTATACCATCCATCACTTCAGTTGCTTGCGGACAAGCAAAATTTTGCCGGGGGAGACTGTAATATTCCTAATTAGCCATGGCTAATTGGAATATTCGAATTTGTTCAATTTTTGCCTTCTATAGTTATTTGTAAATAAAAAGAGAGGAAGGGGGACATAACTCACTTTTAGAATAAAAAGTCACTTCCTAGTAGCACAACGTTGTGACTTAAAGGGGAGCCAAGGGGGCCAAGGGGGGACGCAGAAATGGAGCCCACGCAGACACATGGAGGAACTGCACAGGAGGGAAGATACACGTGGCAAGAGGGGAATCACGCAGGAGGAGGTGAGCCTTGGGATTGAGAGAGGCAAAGGCTATAAAAGAAAGAGGAGCCCCCTCATTTTGATCATTCCTCTTATGTGCATTTTGAGCTAGTCGTTTCGACTTCTGAGCACGCTAGCTGTTTAGCTAGTCTGCAGCACTGTTTAGTGCATTGAGTGTCTCCGTTCGGAGATCTCACCCTTAGCCCCGGGGGACTTCGAGTGCCTGCTCGGGCAAGGTATTTCCTTAGGCATTTCAGCAGTAGTTTTATCAGCATTCCAGCAGCAGTTTCAGCAGCATTTTGGAGGACTGCGCAGCACTGGGAGAGGGACGTAGTTCTTTCTAGCGGTAGTGTTGGATTGGGGTTTTGCAGGAGGATTTAGGCTGAGTGATTGAGCAAGGGACCAGCGATTGCATCTAGGAGGATTTTGGAAGAGTTTCAGGTAGAGTTCTGGAGGGGTTTCTTCAGTGGCAGTGCAGAGCATTGAGGGACTACGCAGATTCCCAAGGGGTCAATTTTCTGCGGTCAGTTATTCCAGGAAAGCTTTTTGGGTTTTGCTGGGTTTTTGGAGTAGAGCCCGATTCCAGAGTTTCAGCGTTTTCCGAGGAGGGGAGCAACCCCAAATCATTATTTGTTTTCTAGCAGCAGCAGCAGCACGGTCGTTCTCCAGTAGCATCCACGCAGAGAGGTCATTCCTTGTTATTCTGGGAGTATTTCTTCACTTGCCTTGTGCAAGTCGAGGTGCCACCTATTTGATCACCTCTTGTACTCATTTTATTGCCCAGTGTAATAAAATGGCTTAGCATTTCTCGCTGCATATCTTGAATATCTACTTATATTTCCTATTTACATTATTATATGTTGTACCACTATTATTTTGTCATTTCTGGGTTATTATATTATTTGCACGTATTTGGTTGGAGTTTTGCTGGGGTTTGAGGGATATTCCGAGTTAGGGATATTACAGATTAAAAGCTAATCAATGGCTAAGATCATTTCTGCTTGATCCTCGTCTTCTTCTAGAAGTTACACCCATAGTTTATATTAATACCCTTTAATTATTTTATTTTCCTAAGTTTAAACTTAGGGTCCCCTTAAAATAATTAATTATTTTAATAAAACTGTCTCTGGGCGGAATTTCCCAAAATGCTTTCTGGGTTCTTTGGAATACATGTGCCCAAGCCTCCCTGCAAAATTTGAGACTTAGGGCACATCCGATGCTACCAGAAATCAACACTCAAGACCTAGGGTTTGATTGATTTGATGAGTCTTAGAGCAACTCAAGGTCAAGGCAAGGAGAAAAGGTTTATTGTAATGTATGTTAGCTAAGTCAAGGCTCATGAAACCTTCAATAAATTCCTTAAGTTGAGGGAAGAAAGACTAGGGTTTCCCTATTAAGGCAACCACCCAGGGCAAAAAAAAATTATGGATGGAATCGGAGTGGATGCCCACCAAAATGATAGGTTTTGTGGCAAACCCTATCCTCTTGACGTTAAGGCTCTCTAATCACCAGAATACCTCTTCCCTAGAATTTCGCCCTAAGCCCTAGTTCTCTGTCGTAGCCTTGAAAAGATCGAAATTCATAGGGAAGAAAAATGGATTAAAGTAAGAGATGATCACCAAACAACTTCACCAGTGCCTTGTCCCTTGGAAGAATGGAATCAAGGATGATTTAGGATAGTCAAACTTGTTCCTAAGGAGGCCAAAATTTGATGCCCTAGCAAGTAAATTTCAAGCATTTACCCACTCAATGGAAAAAAGGATTTTTATGGGAGAGCTTCAATGAGTTCACCACTGGGACTATTCAATACATGTTATGCATGAGTAGTGCATGCAATATTCATCTAGATAGAAACATTAATTAATTTTCAACAAATCGGGGCACAATTTTGCATGACCTAGAATCAATAATTTCATACGTTTGACATAGAAAAATAAATCTTCAAGAAACTAGGGCACTTACAAGACAACAAACAAGAATTCCTTCCATTATGCCAAAGAGTAGCTCCAAAGAATATCCAAGATTGACTCCAAATATCAAAATGCATCCAAAGATTCCAGGTCATCCACAAGAGAGAAGTGTGAGTTCCTCTATGAGGCCCAAATTCCAAGTGTGATGATGATGAGAGATCAAATGAGAGATCTCTAATATATATGTGCTCTATCATAATCATATTTTAGCCTACAAGTGTAATATCCCCAGTTTTGTGAGCATGGGAATTTTGCCAATTTTGGTAATATTAAGTAAAAGGGGCAAACATTATTTTGGAGAAAGCTGGCAAGTATTATTTTATTGGAGATTGCCAACAAATTATTATTTTATTAAAATGGAGGCAAAAGTGACTTAGTGGAAAATGGCCCCCACCAATAAAATAATAATTAATCTAGGAGCATGGGGAGAAATTATAAAAGGGGGATGGACTCATTTGCTAATCATCTTTTGACTATTACACTTCACATTGCATCTTCTCTTGGAGTTGTTTAGCACAAGAAAAGAAGTGTTGTTTAGCATAGGAGTTCCAAGTGGAATTCCACCCTCATTTCAGAGAACTTTGAGTGTCTCCCTAGTGAGGAAATTTGGGGAGCTCAACTCAGAGTTTCCATTGGACATGATTGCAGGTTACTTCCGCTGGTACGTGTTCCTTCTAGGGCATAGAGGTGGCTCGAATTGCTTGTGGGGAGATCAGTTACGAAGGAGCAAAACACCGAAGGATTTGCAGGTATTTTTCCTTATTTTTGAGGGAGATTTTTATGGTGATTAGCAGGGCTGAGTTTTAGGGAATTCTTGGGGTTGAAATTCTACATTTCTGGAAGTGTGCAGGGGTCTTCAGGCAGGCTTGCACAGAGGTTGGAGGAATAGAGGTTCAGGTAAGATAAGGGTTGGAGATTAGAAGTATTCTGCAACGGAGAGTTTAGCCAAAGTTGGGATAGATTTCCAATCGTGGATTTGGGCCTAATTCAACAGTATCAATATTGTAGGGCGTTTTCTGGCCAAATTGGGTGATTTGCACTTGTTGGGGGTCATCAGGGGTCGGTGGATTTAGCCTAAACCCATTATGGGTTTTTCTAGGTTTATTAAGAGGAATCTCTGTCTAATTTTATAGAGTTTTCCAGGCGATATTCATGCATGAAATCCTATTCTTATAGCAGGGTGAATTGCTAGTTAGCTAAGAAATTTGAACCACTTTGTGGGTTCAGTTTTGGCTTAGAGATAGGCCAAACCTTTTCTGGGTATTTTCAGGTTTGAGGAGAGGAGCTCACGGCTGCAATTTCAAGGCATTCTGGGCATTATTTTGAGCATAACATCCAATTCCATTTGGCAGTCTGTAGGAGATTTTCTGGGCAGTGCGTATTATCGGTTTGGAGCCATTTCAGCAGTTGGGTCATTGAGATTTAACCTGGGGTTTGTAAAGCTTGCTTGGCAAGTCCAAGTTCCATTGTGCTCTCATTTTGTACTCAAATTTCCCCATATTAATAAAATGGTTCATATTTTTTTGCTATATTTACTGGTGTTCTAAATTGGGTAATTGATTTCATATTTTGCCTGTTGTTCTTAGCACATGTTTGGATATTTTTATTAATTTTTCCATTAGGAATATTACAACAAGCCCCTCTAATCATAAAATAATGTGCAAGTAATGGCCGAAGTCACAAGCCAACCTAGTAACTTTTGCAAATTTGATTTTATCTCCACAAATGTTAGCCAAAATGTTGACGTCATACTTGCATGGACTTCTTAAGGGCTGACGTTGAGGCCCTTTGGTGCCATAACAAGTGTAGAAAGCCTCTAAAATCAAGATCTAGGTGTTGGCCCTTGTATCTCGATGCAAATCATCATATGGACCCCAAATGTGGGTTTGGGGCACAGAACTGGATCTCATGGGTCTCCAAGTGGTGTAATCTTTGTCTCTACTCATTGAGGGCACTTAAGATGGTGTTATCCCTCCCATGTCCCAAGGCCCTAGATCAACTACCACACCATGTATACTGCTAAGCCATTTGGGGGAGCATGATGGTTCAGGTGCACCATCCCATGAATAATAAGCAAATGCAGGAATGTTGTGGGTGTTGAAGGTGCCCATGGCTATGAATGATGCTCTACAACTGTTTGGAGTCCCATGGCTCTCAACGAATCACCTGTGGCTATCAATATGTCCCTCTAAAGGACCTAGACCCCAGTTAAGTTGCCTAGACCTATAAATGGAACCACCTGCCCATTACACGCAATATCCAGTGCTACAACTTTCACCATCAAGTACATTAACCATTACTACATTTAAGTGAACCAAACTCGAAATAAATGGGTATAATAACACTTCATATGTGGCTTCTCTTCCAAAATTGGGGCCTTAGTCATGTAATGGTTTTACCTCCCTAAGTAGAATAATGATGGAACAGAGGGGAAAGAACTCCATGGACAAGTGTCATGGTCAAAGGGACCAACTATGAATACCACATCTTGGGTGTAGAGATGTGAGGAGGGAGCAATCATGGATGCATGAGTTACCACGGCCTTTGTTTTTCAACCACTCTATATTTCATTTTACTTTTTCTTAATTTTTCCTTGTATTACTACTCGTAGCTCGAGGAATGAGAGCTTGCTTTATATGATGTATAGTAGTTATTATCCCCTTTAGGATGGGGAAATTCATCGAAAATCAGGGGTTGGGGCATGCAAGGGTTCCTTGTCTTCTATGAGATAGGGCAACATTGGCCTAGGAACCAGGTGATGACCATATGATAGAGGTAGAGCTCATGCTTGGCTTTTGCCCACGTGCTAATTTGTAAGTCCCAACCATCTTTTGCATTTTGATTTTTCTTTTGTTTTTCATGTATCCATCATATGCTCTTTCTTTTTCTTTTAGCTGCATCAACCTCCCAAGGTGCATTTCCAAACCCTTCGAGACCCTACATAGGGTATGAGGATGTGTGTATGCCAAATCCCAATGAACCAATGGTCAGTTGACCCAAAGAAGGGAGGTGGAATAAGGGCTTGTAGTGTAAGATGGAAAGTGATAAATATGGAATAGGGATAGATGGGGCTATGATATCTCAATCATGGCTTCCCAAGTAGCGCCCCTTCCTAAAGCCATAGGCCATTAGGGGAGGTCCCACTGGACTAGGATTGAAAATTAACCCCACATTTAAGGTGAGGGAACAATACTACGGCCACGACCCTTCATTCTTCCAAGATACCCAATAATCCATGTCAAAATGCCCAAATACAAACATGCATAAGCACTCAATTGCAAAATGCAAAAAGTACCTTTTGATCAAAAGCCCACCTTCCAACATGTGCCCTTGATAAATGGGTGAGGAAATATATGACTAATGCAAGTGGTGGAGATATGAGTGGCACATCACATTGGCTACAAAGTGTCTCTCAGGGGCTGCTGGTTGCCAGCTGAAAAAGATGAATAGGGGACAAAATTCTCGTAGGGGTCACGCACCTTTGGTGGGTAACAAGTACCTTGAGTGATAGAAGGCAATCTTTGTAAATTTCTAGGTGTGCTTCTGTTCCAAAGCAAAAATCGATCTTTTTGTATAAGGGAGTGCAAAGGTTTTGTTTTGTTGAGAGTCTCTCAAGTAGGGTAAACCTTCCCTCATGACTCTCTCATGACCTTCTCACTTAAGGCAAACTTTCCCATTCTCCCCTTCTACACTCTTTACCACTGCATCCCTACAGAACACTGAGCACTACAGAGAGAGCCCTACCTTCACACCCTCGCATACCTTACCTCCTCCATGCCACATCCTGCATTACCCTCTTCATCACCCACACTATTGCAATCTGTAGCACTACATTTGCACGTGCCTTAGCATGCAATCCCTTCCCACTTTCTTTTTCATGTGTTCCTCCACCACATGTTTGGTTGTGATCATTGCCGCAAACTACACCTTTGCATCACCTGCAAATGTGAAGTGCAAACGCAATTATTTTCACCCATCGACTACTTGCCTCCACTCACATGATTTGAGGTCAGAAATTTAGAGTCTTGTGTTCTCATTTGATGACACCTACTCTTTGGTTATTAAAGTTTGTATAATAAAAAACAAAAGCAATAAATGATATTTTAATTTCCACCACTCTTTCCCTTTCAATTTCAAAGATTGCCACTAACATCATAATATGCCAAAGGATTCAAGTATTTGTTCAAGAAGGGTGTTAGTATTTATCTTGTTGAAACCATATTTGGGAGATACCACCCATGGGGAGTGAACCATTCTTTGGCAACACTATGAACTACATAGCTCAGCACGACAAGTTATTCCAGTGGTTGACTCCAAACTAGTGGTATTCAAAACAACCAGAGGAAGAACATAGGAAAAATGTAATGTTGCCATCGTGGTTGGTGACTATGTAACAGAGGTTTGTGATTTACAAGAAGTTGTCAAAAGTTGTGCCGAAAATTATTCCAAATACTGGATGATAAAGTTGAACAGGGGAAAATTGTTAATTTTAGGTATGTTCTATGCTTAGAGCAATTTATTTCAATTTCCATAGTTAGCTCAATATCTTTTCCAGATTAGCAATCACATCAGCGTTAAAGTAAACTGTAGATAGAACATAAACATAAATCGCAGAAAACAAGCCAAGACAAGAGGACACACGATGTGGCGCTAGCCAGGGACAAACCCCAATGTGGGGAAACCCTTGATCAATTCTTCTTATATGTTCTTCAATAGTTCAACATAGAAAGAGAGAGAGATATAGTACATTTACAACAGAAGTCAACACTTTGACTTATCTAGATAAGAGCATAGATCATCTCTAAGAAGATGATACATGAGATCAGTTGAAGACATGCTGCTTCAACTGATTCTCCAAGGTGACTCCTTCACCTATCATAGTGTTGCATCTCGTCATCATGTTGCACCTCACCGTGCTGCACCATGATGCACCCTATGCTACATTTATGTCCCATGTGTCATTGTTGAACCATGTTGTCATACAACATGTCTCATGTGCTTGCCACAGCGATCCATGTTGTCCATGCTTGTTGTCCCATTGTGCCACTGTTGCACAATGTCATTGTTGTCCCATTGTGCCACTGCCTCATCATTGTGTTGTCCCATTGAACATTGTGGCACAATATCATTGTTGCTAGTACTGTTGTCCCATCACGGCTTGTTATCCCAGTATACTTATAGCAACCCAACATTGTTGTTGTCCCAACATATTTATGTTGCTCTAAATATGTATGTACCATTGCCTAGTTGTCCTAGTTGTATTGTTGTACCTAACAGTCATGCCCAAAACATTGTTGTTCTAAGCATATGGCAGCCCTTAACACCTACAAGAAATGTCATAGACAACATACCTTAGCTCACTGTTTTGAGGTCTGATTTGTTTGTTGCAACTAAGGTCTGGTTAGGGCATATCACAGTCTCTTTGCCAGCCTTCTTTTCTGCCCAGATTTGCTCCAAGGTGATGCGGCTGCCCTTCCTTGTGGGGATGAGACCCTTCACAGTAATCCTGGGCGGTTCTAGCCTTTACAAGGTCCACGGCCTGCCCTCACAACAAGCTTCCATAGATTTGCAGCAAACTAGTTGAGGGTTTTCCCGTCCTCTAAACAGTTAATGCAGCTGCCCTTCCTTGCAATAATCTGGTCACCAAAGATGGCCTAAGACAGTCCTTCAAACCTTTGCTGGAATGTTGCCTTAGTTGCGGCCTAGTCATCCCTTTACTCGGCCTGTTACAAAGAACAGTCCTCAAATATATCCATTGCTCAGCCTCCTTCATCTCCTCCTCATCACGTTGTCCAGAATCTCCTCGGCCTTCTTAACAGCGTCCAAAACCCACGTTTTTCTATCCTCTTTTTGCTGCGGCTAAAACAGAGAATGTTTAGGGTGCCTGAACAACGTTTAGGGCAGCTTCGATCTGGACAACATATAGCCTTGTGTCCACCATAACAGTTGCCCTCCATGTAAGCTGCCACATTAGGACGTAGAGCCTTCTCTTCATTGCTTGCATCTAGATCTAGGGCATGCCTTCTCTATGACATCGTTGAGCTAAGGCATCCTCTCCTTAGGGCTGCGTAGATTCTTAGAATCTCTTCCTCCCACCAAAAACCCAAAGACAAGTGGAGAGGAAGAGAACACAAGAAGCGTGTGTACGAAATGACTCTCGAGTCATCTCCTTTTATACTAAAACGTTGAGCACATGTGGGATCTATTTGGTTGCTGGCCAACCTTAACGAATTGTCTTATAACACAAATAGATTCATAACTCCATGAATACTTATCAGAATCGGATGATCTTTAGATCAATCCTACACCTCTCGATGAGAGGGATCCAAGAAAAATATCAGCTTCCATAAATAAGATGACCCACATGGAGTTTGGCCCTAGTTGCCAATTTTAACAAAAATCTAGGTATCCCTTACTCCTAATGTCTTCAAGAGAATGTTGAGGCTTTTAGAGCCCACAAAGATGTCTAAAATGTCGAAAGCGAATGCCTTTCTCAATGATCACAGTGGTGATTTTTCTCTTTTCAACGAATGATTGGTACAATGCAAATCTAAACCTAGAAAGCCATTTTAAGGGGATACTTTGGAGTTGGTTTATCCCTATTTAGTATTGAGAAATAAGATGGTTGTTTGCAAACTGATCGGATGGGAGTTTCACAACTTGTATGTATAGGTATGAAGTCTTTATCATCTATTATACTTTGCAGAAGAGGGTAGTTTTTTGTTGACTAAGTTGGTTTCGAATGAAATTCTACACCAATTGCTTGGGTATCAAAAAATCAAGAGATTTTACTCTTGAAATTCGGATGGATGATCGAATTTCTGAGCACGATAATTACTTGTAACTGATTATATATGTTTTTCAATTATCATTTACTTCAATCATTAGGTCATCAAGAAATTATACAAGTACAATGCACAAAAAGACGAGACACCAAAAATTAGGCCAAAGGCCAGGGAAAAACCCACAAGGGGAAAACCCAGCAATCCGTTCCTTAAAGAATTTTCGTCAACAAAAGAAATCCAAGTCATGAACAAACTGACCATTAGACCTATTGACCACTAGAGTGGCACGTCATGATTATATGAAGACTCCATGCCCAAGGATGATCCAGAGGACACTTGTACCATCAAATATCGTCAGTCAACAGAGTTTTTTAACTCTACTTCTATCTTCTCATCATCTTTCTTGTACCCAGATTCCACACCCTACGGGGAATTGTAATAAGTGATACTAGTAATGATGAGTTTTGAGTCTGTAACAGGCCTAGGATGTTGGGACTCGATTAACAAATGAGTACACCTTGGATTGTTTTTTTTATCTCGTTAATTATCCCTTCTTTTTCAGAGGCGGATAATTTTCTAGTTTTTTTCACTCACGTCTTACCCCAAACTTCATAACTCTACAAACTAAAGATATCCAAGGAAGATGGAATAGCCTCATACTTCATGAGGATATCGAAAATTTGAGATCAACTACAAGAACTAGGAGAAGTTAAGTTTGATAGAGTGATGACCACAGTGGTACTAAATGCACTACCGGAAGAAACCAGACTGAAGGCAAAGATTGATGTCAAACCAAGTGAACAAAATCAAGCATATGCTACAATGACAAGAAGAAAAGGAAAATTTGGAAAGTTCAATCCTCCAAAGAAAGGGAAGAACATGGATACGATAAGATGTAATGGATGTCATGAACTTGGGCATTATAAAAGAGATTGTCCTAATCGTAGTAAGGACAAGAGGAATAGGGAAGAAGCACACATTACTAAAGAAGTGAAAGAACCTGAGTCAAAGAAGCCTAAGAATGAAGAAGTAAAAGATCTCTACTATGACTGAGATGATCTTCTTCTCTAAAAGGTACTTTCACTTGTAAGATAGGAAGCAATTTAAATAAGATAAGATGCATCATATTAGAAAGAAGCATCGTAATAGAAGCATTAGAAGTAAGAGCGCGTGACATGGGAAGCAGAAAGCATGTCTGGTACAGATCCTAATGATTACAAAGAAAAGGAAGCTCTTAGGAAACCTCATTAATACTTATAGAAGTAAAGGCCGCCATCGACTAGGATCATCATAGAAGAAAACATCTGTCGGGTGAGGATATGAAACATCCTCAAGTTTCTTTGATGGAATCCTTGTCAAAGGATTCACTGATCTAGAAAGGAAGCAAAATGTTTTCTTCAGGAATTCCAACTCGTGGGATTCAAGGGATGATGGTATAATGACATAACAGGAAAGAAGGATAAACTCCTTTCGAATGAAGTTGCTACAATAAGTCTAAATGACCGAAAGAAAGATGAGGTATGTATGCTTGCATAGATTATTATGAAAGTCAAGTCATATGATTGAAGATAATATGGATCACTATTTCCATCCTGGGAAATATGATCAAGAAAAGAAAGGATCTCCTCCTCCGAAAGATTGCAGCAAAAGCACAAGTCACACTAGATGAAATCAACATAATATATATTCTCATATGAATCATGAGGAAGCTTACTTCAACAAGGAACTATGATTGGAAGCTCCTAGGAATAAAATGTGTGATAAGAGAAAAGAAGAGATTGGAATAATATGCAACGAAGGAAGAAGGCATTCAACATCCGAATTCCAAGAAGATTTGACTAGAAAATCTCCCGTAAAAATGTGAAGACTCTGATAGAAGTCGGAAAAAGATAGAGACCCTTGATAATGGATATCTATGGGAGATGTGTCAATCTGCATGCAGGATGTTGATACTTACAGGGAGATGTCATGGTGAAAAATCATCACAAAGGGTAATTTTGAGTTGAAGTGTTCATTGATTATTTTTTAACTAACATCTGGTTGGGCTTATGTAGGACTGTCGAAGGGAATATCTGTAAATGACTTCCAAGCAGATCATATAGAAAGATGTAATGCCCTTCTAAAATATGGCATGAAAGCAAAATGACGTGAAGCAAAGCCAGATGGAAAATCTTATGGATCACTTTCTAATGAGTTGAGGACATGACTAACTTATGGATAAAAAGTGACGAATGATTTGCGCCTTATATAGAAGCTCCCAAAGATGAAGACTCCTTGACAAAGAAGAAATTCATGACATTGAAGGAAGGAGCTCTTCGAGTAGTTGGTAGTTACAGGACCTCCACATGAAGGAACTACGATAGGTACCTGGTTAAGAGGGAGCCTAAGAAAAAGTTTCTTACTTGGAAGAAACTAGGAAATTCCTAAGCAAGGAGCTGAGGTACATTCCTCTGTGATAGGAATGAGTACATTCCTTTAATGGAATAAAACCTCCTGGTTTAAAAGGAGTGATAGACATGTTGTTCTGATCTTCACCTGGGAAGACAAAATGGAGGATTGTGTAATCATTTAGCATCTGATACTCTTTGGGGATGAGATAGGGCATCCCATGGAAGAGTAGTTGTGGAGAACCAATATTCTTTGAGGACTGGGAGTCCAAGATAAGAATCGTCTATAAATCATTGGTCTCGCCAGCATTGGGCTCAATATCTTTTGGAAAGATGGAGTTGTTAGTTAAGGCCTTGCTATATAACAATGTTGGTTGATATGATGCTATACAAATGAGTTAAACCTCTGAATTCTTCTTATGAGAGATTCTTCAGATTGAGAAAGTCCAAGTACCATTATGAATACCTCCCTAGTTAACAGGGAGTGTTCAAAAGTGTAACTAGGTTCGATCTTCATAATGACATGTAAATATAATTTTATGTAATGAGATGTAAATAAGAAAAATGAAATTATTTTATTGACTTGCTTCATGGGTTTCATGAGCAAGGATTTTGTTTTTTAGTCAAGACTCCCACTAAGAGTCTTTAGGATTTATTTGTCATCTAGTCATAAAATGTAAGAGTCATTGTCATGTAATGAAGTCATGTTACACTTTGTAAAAGGTCATATTGTCTATGTAAAAGTATTCTCCAAGAACTTGTCACCTAACCTCTTCAAGTCGGCATACAACGATGAAGGGATATGCTAGAACAAGTCGGCCTAAATACCCAGTGAAGATGTGTAAAATAGCCTAACTCGGCCTCATTTGTAAACACATAATTCAAACAAGAAGTTCGATCTAAATTCGGTCTAGAAGGAAGTACGAAGAAAGGGTGAAAGGCAGTGGAACAAAGAAGGAAGAGAATAGAAGTGCGAAGAAGGGAGAGAAAGGATTCTTCTGGGTAATGCGAAGTTAGGGTTTCTTCTGGGCCAGTGAAAGTGACTTTACTCTGGGGCAGTGAAGTATCTTCTGGGTAGTGCAAAGTTATTGCAGAAAAGTTTCTTCTGGGATAGCGAAGGAAGGAATCTTCTAGGGCAGCAAAGTAAAAACTCTTCTGGGTAATCAAAGTAGGGACCGAGTTTCTCTAAAGAAGACCTAGAGACCGCGATTCTCTAGGGAAGTTGTGAAGGTGCAATGGAAAAGGATAGAGACCGAGTTTCTCTAGAAAGGGTCGAAAGGGAGCAGTTCTAGATCAAGAAGAAAGGCAAAGGAAGGAAGAGGTGGAACATCAAGGTTGGTGACAAGGTTCTTGAGAGGATACTAGAGTCAAGGGTCTGTGTCAAGGTCTTGGTACTTATCAATTGAAGATCTAGAAGAAGAATTTTGATCGGGTTTTCCTCTCAAGAGGTGAGAGGTTTTGGCCCTGGCTGAAGAAGCCTACATATTTTGTCACTTGTCTTTAATGCATATTGGTAATTGTCTTGATGAAAGAACACATTAATAAGCTAACGAAGAAAAGAATATAAGATTAAGAAGTAAAAGTGCATCACAAGCAATTATCAAGCAGAGAAATTGTTAACTTTAAATGCCCTAGATTTCTCAACACTACAAGGGTGAGGTAAGTTGGGCACAAGTATAAATTCAACAGCCATTTTTCTACAAAAATTCAAAAATAAATTATTTTAAGCATTAGTTTAGGATTTAATTGCTTGCTGCTTTATTCTTTTATTTATCTCGTTAGCAAGCATTTCCTTGGGGAAATTGAACAAAATTGCTAGATCTAACCAAAGATAGGTATAAGAAATATTATTGGCACATTTTATGCTTTTATCTAATTGAATTAGTTTGCAAATCCAATGATTTATCGGTTGTGGCATACTAAGTTACACCTCAAAAATCCCTCCTTTGACTTTATCTTGTTTAATATCCCTTATTTCACTATTTAGAGTTGAATTTATTCCATTTCCAGGCAAATTTAAAGTTAAAATTCATATCTGAAAATTCTTGAGACATTTTTGCCCAAGATGGGTTCACCCAAAGTTCTGAAAAAAAACAATTTACAACTTGCTAGAAATTGACCTTTTCAGTTGTTACAGGTTGAGGAGAGGCCTCATAAGCATCAAATTTGATTCTCAAGCCCCTCCACCCTAGACACAAAATCTAGGAGTGCTTAGGCACTCATAGGGTGGCTGATTTGGGCATAACAAATTGATGTCCCTGTGTTTATTATTTTATTTAATAATTTAATTTTTTGACCATTTATTGTTCTATTTAACAATTTATATTTTTTCCATTAATCTAATCTCTTGGCCCATTTCATTATTTAAGGTCTGATCAGCACTCACTCTTATCATATTTTAGGTTTCTTGTCCTTGATGATGGTTGGAGTGTCCACCCGAACTGTAGGACAGGGTTAAACATCTACACAGTTTGTTTCCGAAAAAATTTGATAATTTTTTTTCTTGAATTTCACTGTCGCTGAATTCAAACACGGGCATGAACTAGGTGACTTAATTTCATAGGAATCTCCTTTTTATCCAAACCTTGCTCAGCTACCAAATGCAACTTTTCACCATAAACAATACACTATTGTTATGAAACAAGCCTTTGTAGCTGGTTGCATCTCTGGACTGGTTTTGATCAAATCTGAAGGAATTTAGCTTCTAGACCAAGACTAGGAGCTCTAAACCATAGTTACAGCAAGAAGCAGTTAACTTACAAGTTACGAGTGAAATGCATTTTCATATCATTTAGGAACAAGAATATGGGGAACAAATTCAATTAAAACAATTGGTGTTTCTTCCATTCCTTTTATCAATGTGGACTTTTAGCTTTCATATTACAAAAGTGATGGAAAATATTTTTGCGTTGGCATGGGCTCTGCATATTTCATGTTGATAAGCATATGTTAATCACATATTATTTGGTAGTCATTCCATCAACCTAACTTTAGACCATGACCATTTTCTATATAAACGATGTACATACAGGATGATGGCCATGTCTTATTAGCTAAAACTTTGCACTGTGCTTCAATTTGAAATTTGTTGAACTCGCTCAGCTATTCATTAAACAATAAACACATCAGGCATTAGAGCAGTGTTAGTGATCTATGTTAATTCAGACTAAAACATTGGCATAAAGGTTGAATGGCAAAAGGTGTAAGTACCAAATGCATAGGAAGGGTTGCTCACTGAAGGAGAGGGACTTTCAAACAACATAGAAAATGCAAAGGAACACAAAAGGAGCTGAAATATAATTGTCAAAATAAAGTAGACACTACCATTATATTAACTTTGGGTGTCAGAACTACCAACCTCTGGATGTGGTATTTAGTAATATATCTTTGTGGAATCTTCTTCCAAAATTTATAACATAAGTCCATTCATATGATTAAACAGCTGGATAGGCATATAATTTGTCAATATAAGCAAATCCCAACATCCTTGTTAGGTACAGGGATTCTCAAACCTGAAACAAGCTCGACTTGCCTCCTACACCCATAGCCTCCAAATCAACTACAACTTGAATTGAAGAATTCCACGGATGCTGCACAAAGAGACATTTTCAACTTATTTCCCATTCAAATAACAAATGAAAGTTTTAATTGATTAGTATGGGTGTTCCTCTTTATCCATGAAAACTACTACATTCAGAAATACCTGTCAAAACAGATTTTCTCAATTTAAGAAATTGTGTTCATTCAAAAGTAACATTGACAGGTGGCATGTCCCCAAAATGAAAAGCATTTCAGAATTCATATTTATGTGACATTGACCCAATTGCCAATATCAGATGCTTCGTATGGATAGATTCTAAATTTGGCAATGCATCATGCAGCATGAGAGAATCTACAAGGAAATATAATTAGAAAAATAACTAAAATTTTCAGCAAAAATAAAGGATTATAGGACAGTTAAAACCTGTGTGATAAAGCTATGTGCCCCATCCAAGCCTTCTTCTTCACCAGTATTGAACAAAAATATTACAGCATGCTTAAATCCATGAGCCCAATGAGAAAGTCCTCGAGCGAGCTCCAACATCACAGCCACACAGGAGCTGCAATCACCTGCACCTCCACTGGAGTATATTTACGCAGCAAACGCCATTATTAAATCAGCAAATTATAAGAAATATAGATTATGATGTGCAAATGATAAACACAATGAAGAATGAAAGAGAGAAACTTAAAAAAGATATTCAATAGAAGTTTCAGTTCAGTGATACAATAGCATTTGTTTTTTTATAGAGATTGTAGTTTGTTGTAAGATCTAACTTATTCTTATTAAGAAGGATATGGTTATATGATTATCTCAAGCATCATCCAACAATAACTTCCTCCCTAACAACTTGACATTACTACATAAGTAAAACCCTTATAATCTAACACCCCCATTAAAGGCTTACACCACTGAAAACAAAACTCACTAAAAGCAACACACATTGACTGAACACAACCATAAATAGAACAAGTCAGTCTTCAGAAGTTTCAACTTTGAAAACAATGCTTGGACCAGTAAGACTCCCTTCAAGCTGCTCCCTATTCCACCAAAAGGTATAGACTCTTAGCTACGTTCCAAATTTCTCAACATCATTGAACATCATTAGCACTTGGAATGTCTCACAACCCTTGTAAAGGTCTGACACTCAACATCCAGATCCCATATCTCACCTAAATGATTGGACATCAATCCTCACATGCATGTCTCATAACCCCAATGGGGAATAGTTTCTTTGATCCACAAGTATCCTGGACTATTGAACAGCTATCTATCTTCCAATGCATCACTTCCTGTCTTCAAATTGTAAACCTTCTTAAAATGTGAATTCTTCAGCAAAGTTCCTTCATTGTCACTTCCTGTCTTCAAAGTGTAGACCTTAAAATGTGAATTCTTCAGCAAAGTCTTCTTCATTTTCCATATCTGGTGGATCTTCAATAAGAACTATATTTGTTGATTTTTTAAGTGTCCCTTTGAAAAGATCACTGGCACGGATTTTACAATTAATTATTGTATGAATCATTTTTATGCAGTAGTAACATTCTATCTCCCTCTTGTCTTTGGTTGATCTGTTACGATCGTTTCTTGAGTAGAATGACATCTCAAATTGAGTATCACCTTATATTATCTATAACTAGATAACAACTGCAATGGCTCTCTTCTCTTCAGCTAAGAGTGCAACAATCATATCTTCCAGACTTTGAGAGGGAAACTAGTTTATAGTAAAAATAACACTGTTGTATTTAAGATGGTAACAGAGTGGCTTTGGCATCCTCTTCATCTACCGTAGCCTTGACCTCTGCAAGCTATCTGAGAATAGATCTCAAATTGTTTATGCAGATAAGTATAGTGATTTCATCTGACATCATAAAACTGAATAACTATAGCTTGACAAAAAAAATTGGATTCACCACTTGTGCTCCAAACAATGTGCTACCCACCAAAAGTGGGTAACCCCATGGGAGAAAAAATTTCTCCCACACTTCGAATCCAGCCAGCCAGCCAACAATCCCTAACATCCACCACCGGCCAATAACGTGCCATTCTATCTCCGCCACCTGCATCAGTCATATGCCTTCTCACCCATCCAGCAAGAGCACATGGACAAAGGTGGGCTTCCAATCAGAAGGTACTTATTCATTTCACAATTGGGTGCTTATGGTTGCTTGTATTTGGGCTTTTGATATGGATTATGGGGTGACTTGGAAGGAGGGGTTTTGACCATGATCTTGTTCCCTAACCTTAAATGAGGGATTAATCTTCGATCCTAGTCCAATAGGACTTGTTGACCACTCATGTGTCAACTACCCCTTGAGCAGAGTACAGTGCAGAACCGTCAAAAATTTTCAGATTTTATCATCATCTTACAGGTTTTGGTTATCATAAGTAATCCAAATTTTGTTGCCCTGTGGGCCTTGATGTAAAAATGATTCTAGTATGTTTATAAAGCCATGTAAAAAATCTAGGTAAGCCTATGATTTTTACCAAAGAGTTTCACTCTATGGAGTTTTTTTTCCTCCGCCAATTATTTGTGTTTTTAAACATTTATAATTGGTAGAGTTTTTCTTGTTGGAAAAGTTTCTAGGTTCGGTCTTCATATTAATTTGTATTTTATGTAAATGAAGAAAAAGAATTCTATTTGTTTCAAGCATGGATTTCGTGCTCAAGTCTAGGTTAAGTATGTTCTTCATGCTTTTAGGGATTTGTTGAGTCAAAGATCTGAAATTGGGTCAAAGTCCATTTGGACTCTTTGTAAGAAAAGGAAAAGAAAAAAAAAATTGGGTCAAAAAGAGTCAAATAATCCTCAATAAGACCAAGTCGACCCTCCAGTTGGTCAAGTCGGCCTGATGAACAGACATGACCCTTCATAGCGACGAACAACTATACATAGGTGTGAATCCTCCACCAAAAGAAAAGAGGTTCGTTAAGGTTCTGAAGTGATATGCGAGTTTCTGTGGAAGGATAAGCAAGTTCTTTGAAGTTTTATGAAAGGGCCGAAAATATGAGGCAATCTGCAGTTTTGTGACAAGTCCAAAAATCTGAAGAAGTCTGCAATTTGTGACAGGGCCGAAATTTATCTCAAGTTGGTAACAGGACAGTAATCAGATTGTGTCAGTTTGATTGAAGTTTGAAGAAGCTTGACTTTGACCGTGACTTGAGAGGAGGGCTGACTTGGGGATCTTATGGAGGAAGATGTCTTGGTCTTTGGGTCTTGGAGGTCTCATTTTGATCTGATTCTATAAGAAGAGGATTGTTTGGGTTTTCCCCAGTTGTGGGGTTTTGCCCTGGCATGGAGCCTATATACTGCGTTTTGTGATCTTCATGTTTTGATAATTGCTTGATGAAGAAGTAAAACACAATAATAAAATGCCAACAAATATCACAAGTAATTATCAAGTAAGAAAAATCAACATTAATATCTAAAGACCTTGATTTTCCAACATGGTATCAGAGCTAAGGTGGTGGAAAACAATTTTGGAGATCACTTATGTTGGCTTAAGAAGAGGGCTAGATATTTCTTCTCTGTGGAGACATACTCTGTGATGGCTAGATATCTGTGCTAATGTGAGTTATTTGACTGTAATTTCTGAAGCAGTAACAAGATATCTTCGTGATGCAAAGCCTTGCGGTCTAAAGTGTAGACGAAGGTATGATAAATTAAGAATTTCTGGGTATATGGCATGATATGAAGATTAGCAAATGTAAGTAATGCGAAGTTTTTAACAAATCCAAGTCATCTCTTATGACTGTAACATAAATCCTTGAAACAACAAGTCCTGTATAAAAGTAAAATTCCAAAGCTGATCTAGAGTAAAGCCTACTCATACATTGTTTTGAAGCAAGTCTAATACAGTTATATAAGTGTCTTCCTATCTAATGCATTGATCTGTTATATACTCCAACTACGATGCAAATCATTCCCTATGTGATGCGAGTAACAACAGTGGAGCAAGTCCTTCCCAGACCTATTCTGATAGTGATACAAGCTACAATAGTGATACAGAATCAAACTCCAGCATTTTGAAGAAATCACCCTTGATCCGAGCCTTTCTGAGAAATGATGCGAGTCTCTATTAATGAGAAGGTTTGGAAGGCCTGACAATAAAAGACAAGTTGTGACAATAATATCCGAGCTATGACACTATGCTACACTTATACAATGATCCGAGTTACAATTCGAGCTGAAGGTCTTTTTCCATACTACTGCAATCTGAAGGTTCAGTGATACAAATTAATTCCTGAAGTTTGATGCAAAGTTAAAAACAGTGATATGTGTTGCCTCTAAGGCAATACATGACTATGCTACTTTAAATTGGAATATCTGAATTGCTTTCTCTGAGCCAGACCATGACAGTGATCTGTGGGTTAAGCTTGAAGAGATGGGATACTAAGGAGAATATAATCTAATCCTTCAACCAAGTGCAAATCATCATAGAGAAGAACATCTGAAGTAGCCGAGCTCAAGGAGGACAAGGACGAAGAAGTTTGGGGACTAGTTTTTTTTTTTCTATTGCAGGTCCGAGCATGAGCAGGAGGGTAGCTGCATGAAATAAGGTCAGATCTTGCAACATTGGTGGCTGATCTTCCTTGGAGAACAGGGTCGAAATTCTTCTAATTTGTCACAAGTAGGATCGAGCCCTGTTTTGGTTATTGAACAGTGGTTTTGATAGCTGGAAGGGTGGTCAAGTACACCTATAAGGACAGTGAAGGTGGAGGGCACTTATAGAAGGGAGAGCGAGGTAATTTGAGGACTGGTTGAGGGTTGGTTTGTTGCCCTAACCAGGCCGAAAATTTCAGACCTGAAGCATGCACAGGACAGTGAACAGTAGCAGAAGAAAGTGGCTTCAAATCAAAGGTATGTGTTCTTCTAAATTGGTGTTTTGTTAGGTGGTTGAAGTGTCCTAGTGTAGGACAAACTGTGGAGCATCTTAAGGCTGTTAGAAGGGCAGCAAGAAGGTGTCTCTGTTGTGCCCTAGTTTAGGGCTCATTCAAATGATGTGTTATCCTTAAAGGGTTGTCCCAAACTCTGTGAACAAGTGCATTGAATGAGAGGTCGAGACCCCAAATGAAGAGAGGTATGATCACACTGTTTTGAGGGAATCCTAATCTTCAAGTGGGCTGTATTCAACCTCAGAGAATGTACTGTGGTGAATGCAAATGGGCAACAAGATAGGACTTGCATAATGAAGGAAGAAAGATATGATTTTGGACAAACAGCCTATGTACAATGGTTGGAGGACTATAAGTGGCTGATTGTAAGGCCTAAGTATTGTGGACGAGTGGCAAACTTGTCACAACAAGTGGGTTGTACATTGATCGAGTTTTGAAGAAACCCTAAGGAGCAGCCTTTCAAAGTCTGAAGGATGTTTATAGGGCAGATTTGAAGAAGCTCTTTGTACAGTGAGTGCAAGAATTGAATAGATTTATGAAAACTCTAAGACAAGTGAAGCAGTGTACATTCACTGTCAAATGGGCTGTGTTTGGAAGACCTTATCATAGAAATCTTGGAGATATTGGAAGGCAGTTTGATTGGTGCCCTAAGGACTGTCAATTTGAGGGTTGTCAACAGAAACCCTAAGGATAGTCATCCTAAAGGCAGGACTGACTAGAAGGTTTATTTGAAGACCCTAAGAGTTGGCTATTTTGGAAAGATGAGAATAGCAGCTAGAGGGCATAATTATTTGAGACTATAGAGTTGCGTTGGAAAGGTTAGCCAAGTTGACTGAACAATGGATTGGCTAACATAGTATTGTGATGATCAGAACTGTGTGATTGATTATCTTCAAGGCAGTGCAGTGTAGAAAGTAGTGTTGGACACAGTTCTGGATGCAGTTGGTGAAGACCTCAAGTACAGGATCATGGACTCTTCGGAGGAAGATTTGAAGGCATAGTTCAAGAAGTTGCAAGATGAACCACCTCAGTGATAAGAGGTCTGGTTAAAGAAGCTACAATTATAACAGATAGCTGATGTAAGGGAAGTATGAGTACTTCCAACACAACCTGAGGCTTATTGATGAATTATCCATGTTTGAGAGGGAGTGAGCATGGGTTTCTCCTCTCAGGTTGAGAGAGAGTAAGGTTGGACACTGGTTCTTCCTATGTCATGTACTAGGCCAAGACTAACAGCCATAAGTCTAGTGCAAGCATCGCGGATAGGGAGGGCTGACTTGGGGATCTTATGGAGGAAGTTTTCTAGGTCTTTGGGTCTTGGAGGTCTCATTTTGATCTGATTCTATAAGAAGAGGATTGTTTGGGTTTTCCCTAGTTGTGGAGTTTTTCCCTAGCGTGGAGCCTATATCTTGTGTTCTTTGTGTTTTGTGATCTTCATGTTTTGATAATTGCTTGATGAAGAAGTAAAACACAATAATAAAATGCCAACAAATATCATGAGTAATTATCAAGTAAAGAAAATCAACATTAATATCTAAAGACCTTGATTTTCCAACATTTCTCCCAAGCATGCCCCAAAGCTAGAGTGGGGCTCAATGATGAGGTCTTAGGTGAGTCCTAGTGTATCGAGTCTATGTAAATTATCATACTAGATCATCTGTAAAGTGTCACAGAATTTGGTTGAGTCTAGAGGTCATGTTTTTATTGTAAAATTTCCCCTGTTGTATGGGATGTATTAATATTTGATGTAAAAAGTGTTGTCTATAGAGGTTCTAGGGGTATGAATACTTAAATTTACACCTCAACTCCCACACTTTCTATCTAGACAGTGAGACACACTTTGAGAGTTAAAAAATATGTCTAGCCCCCTCTAGAGTCATTATTATTATTTTCTGGCAAAAAATAGCAAAATAATTAGTCAAAAAATTAAAATGAGAGAAAATAAAATTTTCTCCAAGTGGAAAAATAATTAAAAAGGGAATGTGCACTTTCCAAAAAAGAGATCAAATTGAAAGATGAGAAAAGTCTCATTTCCAAGGCAGAGAAGACCCACAAAAACTTCGTTGAGCCAGAAGGAAAATATTTTCTTAAGGAAATCGAATTTTTTGGTCCAGGTGGTTATTTTGAATGAGGGAATTTCAAGTAAATTATTTTTGAAGAATTTCCGGTGGTCCTAAACCACCCCAGAGGTCAAAGATTGGTCCATCTAGCACATCAATCAAGAAGTCGAAATTCTTGGAGACTTGTGCGGCAGTAATCAAGGGTTCGAATTATTTTGAAGAGGATCAAGCCATGGATCAAGTCAACTAGCCGTTTTTTCCACTTGGACGCTCTCATGCTCTCATTTTTCTATATAAGGAAGCTCCAAGCTCCTCATAACAAGATCATGTAATCTTGAGCTCTTGGTCAATGAAGCTCTGCTATCCTTGTAATATCTTTTTTGAGCAATATAATAAAAGTCTTTGGGGTGAAACTATGGTGTTATTCTTCAGTTATATGGTATAATTTTTCTGATCTCTTGTGCTTAATGTTCTACTAGTGTTTTACATTGTTATTTCCATTAGCTCTTGAATATTCATTGGTGTATAGTTACCTTGCGTCATTGTTTAGATTTGGAGAAACACACTAGGTGGAGTAGATCTATTGGTTTTCAGTAAAACCCTTAGACTCCTCTATCACTATGCTATCCAAATCTCTGTGGCTCCAACAATTATCATTCAAGTGTGTAGAAATTATATTGTTGATGAGATCTTGGATACATGGGGACATTCTCAGTTGAATTAGCCAACTATTCAAGAAATAAAAGCTAACGAACACATAGTGGGTCACGGGTCACTTGAAGATTTATCATTAGAATAAGAAAAGGGGTTTTCCTTACCATTTGCTCCAGATCTAAAAAGTATCTTTAAAAAATATTTCAAAATTTATTTTAGAACTATGATGAATAGATCTGTGATTTAAAGAGTTTTTACATGTAAATTTGTGAATAGATCTTGTATATATTTCCTTCTAACCTTGTATATATTTCCATCAATTTGTACATATATTGTTGGGTCTTCTTGAATTTTCTTTGCAGATCTGAATAAGGGCATCGATCTTTGGATTGGATCGATTGGTATGTATAGTTTGAAGGATTTTGAAGAAGATTGATTTCTCAAGACAAAATCAGTCTCCTAGCCTAGCCTAGGCGGCTAAGGATTTGGAGGTCGGCGAAATTTTTTGAAAGGTCGTCTAGCCATTTCTTGAAGGTCGCAAGGGTTTTGAGGGTTTCTTTTGCCCCAAGATCAAATTATCTAAGGGAATTCACCTCGATAAAAAATATTGCAAAAATGTTGAAGGGTTTCACTTGGGGTTTTGGCTATTATTTTCTTCAGATCTCACTCTTTGGACTAGCTGCTAATTTTGAAGGGTTATATTTGGCATCAAGTGGGGTTTGGATATTATTTTGTGGCTCATATAAAAAAATTGAGGCTATTCCTTGAGAGTCGCGGGCATTCTAGGCCCTATTCCTCTAGGCCACTAGCCTCTAGGGCTTTAATCATTTGCCTTTAACTTTTATTTGCTAACCCTTGTCTCTTGTGGGTGTTTCAACGAACTTTTGGAGGGTTTCATCATAAATTCTTGGCATAAAAATTGGTTTGCAAAGGCTCTTATCACTTGTAGATATTCTTGAAGGATAGCTACATACTTTGAGACTTGTTTTCTCAACGATGAGAGCTCCTAGAGGAGCCTCTTCCTTGACTGAAGCAAAGGATTTGATAGTATTGGAGATCTGAATTATTTTTGAAGTAATTTGAGCCTTGATCTTAAGAAAATCACCACAAAATTTTAATAAAATTTTCATTTAATTTCTAGGTTGGTCGTATGTTTTTGGAAGCTTTCCTCCTCAAATCCGTGAGCTCTTTGTGACTGATATAATTTCTTGTTGAAGGTCGAGCGCCCTTGAGGGTTGGATCAACCTTGTTTGAAGAGTTTGGAATCATTACTGATAGCTAATCTGGTTCATCTTTGTATCTTGAGGAGATTGGGTTGTGAAAATCTTCTATCATTGTAATCTTCCTTGAGATCGAAGAGTCCTTGCCCTTTGTCAAAAGGACGACTTCTTGTAATAATATAATAAGATCTTCGTGTTTTGAGGGAGCTTGGGATCTCAATCCCATGGTATACCACCTCCTTATTTAAGAGGGAGGCCTTCTCTTTTCCTTTTCTCTTAGATCTAGCTTACTAACCTGTTTCTCTTCCATTGCTAGTTAAATTGTTTCATAGTTTAGATATGATCTCTTTAGTTTCATTCATTGACTATTTCATCTATTGCATTTGGAATTGTTCTTGTCTTTGGTTTCATTTGCAAGCTGAAGATTTAAAGTAGTCTCTTTCTAATCTTGTTAGCAATCTCAGTGGTCATCGTTCATATATGCTTTGATTATAGAACTTTACTTGTTTCCATTATCTAACATAAGAACATCTTTGAGAGGCATTTATTGTTAAAGACATTTGGGACATTGCTCTAATCCTCTAATCTGATTGTATTCCCATTGTTTCATTGAGTAACATTTAATTTGCTTCATTGATCATTAATGTAGGCTAATCTTGTGCTTGTTGAAAAATGTGTAACTAGGTTCGGTCTTCATAAATATGAAATGTACTTTTGATTCTTGTAAACTGTAAAATGAAGGAAAAATTATTATTATTGTTTTTGGAGCATGGGTTTCATACTCAAGGTTTTTTATTTTATAGGTCAAGCCACCCATTGAGTGCTTCTAGGGTTTTTAACTTTTTCCTAGGTTAAGAAGTCAAAAGAGTCATTGTCATAAGTTGAAGACCCCTTCCAGCACATTGTAACTTGTAAAGAAAATTACTTTTGTCATTTAAAGAGTCAAAATACCCTCCAAGACCAAGTCGGTCTAGCAGTTGGCAAGTCGGCCTAAAAGAAAGAGCCACGTCCAACTTGAAGAGCCTATATATAGGAGGAAACTCGACCTCCTTTAGAGTCATTCATCCATCACTCATTCTAGTGAAGAAGGAGGAAGAAGAAGGCAGTGAAGAAGGAAGAGGATGAAGGAGACTTTTGTTTGGGCTATTTCTCTCTCACACGTGCTAAGGAGGACAAGGGTTTCTATAGCAGATCTAGGGTTTCTATCTACAAGATCGATCTTGGAGAATTGAAGGCAAGAACGTCAAGCAAAGGTCACCAAGGGTCATCCCCAAGCTCCAGAAGTCAAAGAAAGGCAAGCGAAGGTCAAAGGAAGGCTCAGAAGGCAAATCGAGGCTCACACGTGTGGCAGTAGAAACTGTTGGGGTGCTGAAAATTTAAGATCCACAGTGGAGGCCGAAATTCTGCAGCTGGAGGTCAAAGAAGTGCTACGGGAAGAGATTTGACTATGTTTGACTAGATCAAGGTTAGCACATCATCCGGAGAGGTTGGTCTTGGTCTTGGAGGGTATTGGGTTTAGTCTTAAGGTATTGGAATTCATCAATTGAAGAATTTATAAGGAAGAGAAGAGATTTGTGGGTTTTCCTCTTAAGTGGAGAGGTTTTGGTCCTGGCTTGCAGCGTATATTTTGTGTTCTTGTTCTTCTTGTTTTGGTAGTTGTTTGATGATACACACACATAATAATAAGTAACAAAGCTAATAAGTAAAAAGACATCACAAGCAGTTATCAAGTAAAGAGAAATCACTCTAATAATTGCCTTATAGATTTCTTAACATGGTTTCAGAGCTAAGGTCGACTAAGGGCATTATGAAGATCTCCATTACATTGAAGAAGTTCCTCAAGAAGTGTTCAAAGGTAGCAAGTCATCTCCAGAAAGGCATCAAGGAAGAATGGAATCTTCTATTCACTACAAAGAAGGAAGTAATCAAGACAAAGGATGAAGGTCTCTTCTTAGCACTTACTAGCACATTCCAAGACGAGCATTTGGGTAATTGATAGTGGTGCATCTAGACACATGACTGGTCATCACAAACAGCTGAAGACATTATCAAAGGGAAAATCTTCTTACTCAGTGGAACTTGGAGATAATAAGAGCTATCCTGTAAGAGGAATTGGGTCAACCTCTATAGAGCTGGAAAATGGAAGCAACATTCATCTCAACAACATCCTATTTGTTCCAAGTTTGCATAAGAACTAACTTTCTATTTCAAGTCTAGAAGATAAGGGTGATGGAATAGCTTTCATTGACCGAAAAGTTGTAGTATGGAGTAAGAACTCAAGCATAAAGAATGCTAGAGTAATTGGTATTCGTGAAGGAAGACTTTACTGGTTGATATCTCCTCTTGCACAAGCTTTGGTTCACACTGAAATCATCCCATGTGAACTTTGTCATAGAAGATTTGGTCATCTCCATTTCAAAATCCTTCCAACTCTAAGTTCTATAGTAGATGGAATCCCCGAATTGAAAGAAGATCACAAAGGGGTATGCAAAAGATGTGCATTGGGTAAGAACACCAAGAGACCATTTGGAAACAGTTCTTCACGGTCAAAAGAAATCTTGGATCTTATTCACTTCGATGTCTGTGGTCCTATAACTCCAAAATCACTTGGAGGTCATCTATATTATGTTACATTTATAGATGATCATTCAAGAAAAACTTGGGTTACTTAATGAAATCAGGGGATGAAGTATTTACCAAATTTCAAGAATTCAATGCTGAAGTAAAGAACCTTACAGAAAGGAGAATCAAGATACTAAGGTTCGATAATGTAGAAGAGTATACATCCAAGGAAATCATAGCCTTCTATAAGGAGTCTAGGATTAAGAGGGAGCTGATAGTGTTTGGAAAATCCATAGAGGTGGCAGTTAAATGATTTCCCTTATTAATGACATTATCTTGTGATGTTTTTGTTATTACTATTAGTTCTTTCGATTTATTTTTTCTTATCATCAACACTAATGCCAAGCAACAAATAAAAGAGTACACAAGATGTAGGCACGCTGTCAGGGAAAACCCCACTCTAGGGGAAAACCCAGTGAAAATTCTTCCTTCAGTATATTCGAGAACGACCAAGACCCTTACAACTTAGACTCGAGACTACCTCCATCCATCTAGTCAACCTTGTCATGGCAATCTTCAATTCTATCATCCTTCTAGAAGTCATCCTTCTTTACACTTCAGTCCTTGCAATGGCACCGAACAAGCACTGAACCATCCTAACTATGATAACACCGATTTTACTCCACTGAGATAGCACTAAAGGTTGTCCGCGAGATATAACACCAAGATATAACCACTGTGGTAGCACCAAGATTCACTATGGTAGCATCAAGATAGACCCATTGTAACATTACCGAATTGCATTACCACCAAAAACGTATTCACTGTAATAGCCCGAAACTGTGATAGTTCTGAGGTTTATTTATTCATCATATCAGCAATCAATCTGAGCTTCCTTCACTGTAATAATATCGAAATAAAACCACTGTAGTGGCACCGAAATTATTCCTATGATGCCCAAACTTATTTCAGAGATAATCCAAACTTCTACTTCTGTGTTTAATGTGAGTTTCTTAGGCTTGTATATATAGTTGTTTCCACATTGAAATGAGTCGACATGACCATGTGAGGAGATGTGTCACTGTAGTGAGCCAACATGTGTTCTTTTGAGTTTAGTCGACTTGATAAGGATTCTTTCAACAGCAAGGAGACTAGATGGATGGAGGAGTCTTCACAAATTGACTTTGACAATAACCTAAAGCCTACAATGGAGGCTTGACCTATACATTTGACTCAAGCATGAAACCCATGCTTTAACAAGTCAATTAAAAATAATAATAACATTATTTTTGCTTTCTTTTGACAAAAATATATTACATTTTGACTTCAAGTACAATTATGAAGACCGAACCTAGTTACATTTTTCCAACACTCCCTCTTAACTAGGGAGGTATTCATATTTACATATAACCAAAGAGGTACATGGAAGATCTCAAACCAAATCATCTATGAAAAAGTTTAGGCACCACAATGCCATGGACTAGATTCCTGACCAGGGAAATGTATCCATTGGTCTCTCAACAATTTAGGCACCGCAATGCCACGAACTAGATTCCTGACCGGAGCAATCTATCCGGGTGGGACTAAGATGGACTCAAGCTTTCAGCCTCTCTAGGTACCATCAGGCTTACTTGCTAACCATCAACCCAGAGATCCAGGTGTATGTCAGAGCTCAATGACCAACGCCACCCTACCAACTTCGGGACCTAGACATCAACACAAAGTGTCGGCCAGATGTCCTCCCAGGCAATGCTTCACTGACAAGGCCTCAACACTCCTTGATCTAGCAGATCAAAGACAACAAATCTCTCCCGATCAAACTAATTGCTAACCAGCATGTTATCAAATCCTTCGAGAGATTTACCTGTACAAACACAACCCCAATCAATAATATACTGTCACATGTACATGATCAAATACAAACCTTTGGGGTCTTCCAGACAACTTGATGTTGCTTCTCAGTTGATAGTAGGACTATCAACTGAATCTTTGACAGAAGAATCCTCAATCATACACTTTCCTTTCCTACTTCATATACAACAACATGTTCTTCAATCGGATCCTGCTTTCCTTCTTTCAGCAACACCTCAAAATGCATTCTCCAATTTCCTTCTCTCACTCATGGCCTTCACTAAAACTTACAACTGTTAGTCCTGGTCTCGTGCATGATACATGAAGTAGAGAATCATATTTGTCAATCCCTCTTAAACAGTGAGGATCTAATTATTCATGTACAAGGAATATTCTCAACCATCCTCTTATATCCTAGGGAGATTGCTTTCATTCAAGCTCCCTCTTAATCTAGGGAGATTTCATCCAGACTCCCTCTTAACTTAGGGAGTTCTACTTCTTCTTTACGACATCGGAGAATCTTTCATGGCATCCATCCTTCTTATCAGAGTCATTCATATATGCTTATCACAACAACTTTACTTACAATCATCTTCACCAACTTGAAGATGATGTAACTTGCATAACTGAGATAGCAATTACAACCAAAATGATAAAAGCATGAAGTTAGCCATATCAAAATCTTATAACAATGGAAGTATTTAGACTTTACAAACATAATCAGCAAGAGACTATCCTTCAACTTCTTGCCCAGGTTTAGTTACAAACCCTAATCACATTCATAAGATATCAAACTCATTACATCTAGGGTTTCAATATTCCTTCAACGACAAGTTCCCCTAGAAACAAATCAAATCAATGAATCTAACAACTTTTAGAATTCATACATTAGACTCCTCACTAAGATTTCATACATGAGCTTCAACAATCAAAACCAGTCACAACTTAATCAACATCATGACTAGCATCTACTAGGGTTTGATGTAAACCCTAGATTTCCATCTTCAAATTCTCAGCAGTCACTATATAGATTCATAAATTCCAGACGATTATACATACTAGAGAATTTAATTACTACAGGGTTTTAGTTGCTAAACCCTAGATTTTCCAAACATCATCCTAAGCCATCAAACTTTGACTAGCGCTTGTTTCCAAACCCTAGAACTTATGACCATTATTACTTAGGTCAACACATATATCTAGGAATTCATCAGCGTATCATAAGCACATCATATGTCAGGCAATATCAATATGTTAGACATAGACCGACCTAGAATAGGCTAGGGTTTCAACCAAATGGACACATTCCTAGGGTTTCATTCCTATGACTCTAAATACATACCAAGGGTTTTGCTTATAGACCCAACCAAACCCTAAAGATCTAGGGTTTCATAACATAGCAAAGCAAACCTTACTATTCCAAAATTTCAAAGGTTCAGGATCTCAGACAAACATCATTCAACCCTAACAAGTTAAGATTTCATGATCATACCGAAATCCCAAACATGACATCATCAACAAAAACTTCAAATAGCATTTCACAATAACCCTAAGCAGTTTTAAGGTTTCAGACATTAGCATAACCTTAAGTTAGGGTTTTCCAGAGACCCTGTCTAGGGTTTTATAAAGTGAATTAAGAATATAAGGGGGGGTAGATTTATCAAGTTATGAATCAACAAAAACAAGAACCATTGTGATTCAAGATAGCTAGACATAACGATGTTAGTAATGTAATGCAAACTTCAAAAATAAGATGATCATACTTTTAAGAGAATCTTGTAAGGTGTATAGTTTGAGATATACCTGGAGATGTTCCTTGGAAAACCTAGTAAGGATTCCTTGAAATGTTCTCTTTGTATTAAGCTATCATCTTTTATACATGTAGTACATACTTTCAAGCACAACATGTGATACCAAGGACATAATTTTATTTCTTAAGTTAGATTTTCAAAATCATGGAGGAGGGAATATTATGATAAGTTGTTCATTCTTTCAAACATCAGTAGGAACCTTTTATTTGACATCCTAGGTTACATGTAAACCCTAGAAGATAAGGATGTAAGTTATCTAGGGATTACAACCTTTATCCTAGTCTAGCTATGAGCAAGAATCATTTAATATTAGATATATTGCAAACCTCATGAACATACTTACCTTGTGATTACATACCTCTAATTTGATAACTTATTAGACTTGTTGTAGTAACAAAACTTACTTGGTTCCTTGTACTTGGATCCTCAAAGAGTCCTTTCTTCAACCTAGTTCCTTGGACTATCAATTTCATTTTCCATAGGACAGACTTCAGATTCATTATGTGATGACACAGTTCATTAAGGTGCTTTATACTTTGGTTCTTCAATGCAGTGATGACTGAGTTTTCTTTACTGTAATAAACCGAAATTTCTCACTGTTTCGGTCTTATATTGTTAAATTGGCAACTAGGGCCAAACTCCATGTGGGTCATCTTATTATGGCAGCTGATATTTTTCTTGAATCCCTCTCATCGAGAGGTGTAGGATTGATCTAAAGATCATCCGATTTCGATAAGGTTCAACGCTGGTATAGAGAAGCCTTAACAGCCCTAACGTTGTCCTAAAAGAAACCCTCAAACACAGCAAGAAGAGAACCTTGATCTGATCTTAATACGCTTGTCATAATTGGAAGAACAGTGTGGGAAACGCAGGGCTAAGAGATGCCCTAATTGTTGTTCTCTACAAGATCAAGGCACAGTCATAATTGACCTAACGCTATCCCTAACACAGTCATGAAGGCAGAATGCCCTAGCCACAGGACTAAAGGGAAAGGAGATGCCCTAGACATAGTTACTGTCTTGGGTAAGAAGAAGCTATGCTGCCTAAAGAAGATGCCACCTAAAACGCAGACTTAGAAGAGAGACCTAACCGCTGTCATGGATCTAGCTGCCCTCTACGCTGTCTTAGTTCTAGGTAATAGTCATGTACACTACTATATTGAAGCTGCCATAAATGCAGTCCAGTTGAAGTTATGGTGAAGACCTTAACACTGTTCTAGACCACAGTCTTAAGAGGGGTCTCATGTACCTTAATTGTTGAGTGTGCAAGAGAAGATTTAAAGATAGTTGGGTTGTCTTGCTGTTGGGCCAGGCCGCAGGCCATAGCCAGCAGCATGGAGGATTAAAGTTTGACTTCGGTGCAGCACAGTGATATTTAGGTGCAGCACAATGGAATAAGGTGCGTGGGCAGCATGGGACAATAAGGTGTTAAAGACAGCATGAATGAATAAAAAGGGGTGCAACATGTTGTGATGGAAGCAACAACATGGTATACTACAGTTGTATGATACTGTAACATAGTGCACAGTAATAGGGGTGCAGCATGTTGTGATGGACGCAGCAACATGGTATACTACAGCGGTATGATAATGCAGCATAGTGCACAGTAACAGGGGTGCAGCACAGTGATACATAGTGCAGCATGATGTGATGGAAGCAGCAACGGGATGTTGAGGTATTGCAGCATGCATTTGGGTGCAGCATAGTGCAATGAAGAGCTCAACATAGTGCAGCAAGTGGAGATGTAGTACAGTGATGGGTACAGTCATGATTGGTAAAGCATGATGAGATGCAACATTGTGATGATGGGTGCAGCATGATGACGAGATGCAGCACAATGAGAGGTGAAGGAGTCACCTTCGAGAATCAGTTGAAGCAGCATGTCTTCAACTGATCTCATGTATCATCTTCCTAGAGATGATCTCTACTCTTATCTAGATAATTCAAAGTGTTGACTTCTGTTGTAAATGTATTATCTCTCTCTCTCTCTCTCTCTCTCTCTCTCTCTCTCTCTGTTGAACTATTGAAGAACATAAAAGAAGAATTGATCAAGGGTTTCCCCACATTGGGGTTTGTCCTTGCCTAGCGCCACATCTTGTGTCCTCTTGTCTTCGCTTGTCTTTTGTGATTTATGTTTATGTTCTATCTGCAGTTTACTTTAATGCTGATGTGATTGCTAATCTGGAAAAGGTATTGAGCTAACTATGAAAATTGAAATAAATTGCTCTAAGCATAGAACATACCTAAAATTAACATGGTATCAGAGCTGAGGTGAAAAAAAAGCCCAAGCAAGAGTGAAAGAGCAATCACCGAAGACAGTTGGGAAAGGACAAAAGGATCAATGGATTTCTCATCCCTCTTCAAATTCACCAAGGGTGAAGTCGAAGCAGAGAATATTATCAGAATGGCGCAGTGGAAATTTTTGATGGCCTAAAGATCACTTCAATGGGAAGTCTGGATCTAAGGGTGGAAAGAAAGGCAGATGCCTTGTTTGCAATAAGTTCGGCCATTATGTGAATGAGTGTCTAAATGGCAAGAACACATCACTTGATGATGATAACAATCATTCCAGGGACATCTTCAATGATTAGATGAATGACAGGTAATGCAGGTCATCAAGGAAATGGCCGACTCTTCAGAGAAAGCAAGGAATCCCAGGTATGAAGAATCAAATGTTGTTTATGATAAAATAAAGAAGCGTTATCTTGTATTGGCCCTCTCCTTCAAATTCTGTGGGAATCTGGCTTATTGATTATAGTGCTTCAAGGCACTTCATCGGATAGAAGGGTGCTCTCTCGAATTTGGTAAGCGATGGAAACAATCGTGGGATTATACTTGGAGCCGTTGCCACCTATCCCGGAAAGGGTGTAGGAAATGTTACCCCTCAATACTCGATTCATTTACAAAATCTCTTTTATGTACCTGATCGCAAGAAGAACCTGGTGCCCATTTCAGTAATGGAAGTCAAAGGCTTCAAGGTGGCATTCATCGATGGAAAGGTATGTGTTTGAAAATAGAGTTTTCAAAGATGCTTTTTCTCATGGGTTCAAGGTTGGCAATTTGTATCAAGTTGCAGGATGGTCCATTGGGGATCATGTCAATTGACATATCTCATCTATAACACCGGAGGTCTACTTATGGGGCCCTACCCGATGTGAGTCAAATGGTGACAGGGATGCCTGAATTGAAGAAGAGCATGAAGGTACATGTCTGAGATGTACCGAATGAAAATCTTACAAGGGGACCATTCCCCTTATGTAGCAGGTCCACAGGTTTGAAACAACCCGAGGAGTTTGAGATTCATGATCGGGAATCTCATGTATACAGGTGGAAGAGAGCACTCTATGGCTTGAAGCAAACAACCCAGGCATAGTATGACAGGATTGATAGCTGTCAGATGAAGCTGAGACTCACTAGGAGTGAAGTCGATCCAAACCTTTGCTTGAAGGTTGTGGATGATAGACCTCTCATACTGGCACCTTATTAGGATGACCTATTTCTGACAAGTGCAGACCCTCTCATTTCCGGAAGTAAGAGGGAGTTGGATTCCGAATGTGGAACGGTAAACTGCAAGCCTGTCACTACCTCGAGGATCTGAACTTTCAAGAAGTTATATGGTAGTGATGCCGGACCAGATTTGGGAAATGCCTCTGAGTTTCATAGACTCATTTGCATTGATGTTCTTGGTGAACTTTCGTCCGAACATATGTTTTGCAGTTAGCATGATGAGCTCATATATGCTTGAGCCTCACTAGATTGGTGCCAAGAATCTTCTGAGATATCTTCGGGGCACAATCTCTCATGAATTGAGATACAATGCCGGAAATGCGAAGTTGTATGATTATTCGAATGTTGACTAGGTAGGGCGTGTGGAGGATCGCAAGAGCACTTTTGAGTGTTGGTTCTCTTTGGATTCTACTTCGATATCATGGATGAGCAGGAAGCGGAAGTCGGTTGCTATAAGCATCGTCGAGACCAAATACATAGCTACGATTATGATCTCGTATGAAGCTGCCTGGTTGTGGAAGCTTTTCAGTGAGTTGTTTGTACACATGATGGATACCACAGTGATCTATTGTGTTGACCAAGGGGGATTTGATTGTTGAGGAATCCTGTATTCTATGATTGCTCCAGCAGATAGACATCAGATAGTACCTTATTAGGGATATGGTACGTCGATGAGCAAGGAGGCTCCATCGCATTGAGACTGATGTACAGGTTGCAAATATTCTGTCAAAGCCCCAGGGAAAGGTCAAATTTGTGACTTTCCCAAATGACTTGGAGTCGTTGAAAGACCCTCTTATGAGGGTCCTGTATGTTGCATGCATTGAGCTCTAGGAGCTCCGGGGGGCTTGGGGTACTACTGGAGCAACACGCGACCATAGGGCGACTCACCCTCCCCTTATGGTGCGCTGTGTACAGGGTGAATGGCTCAGCCTTCCCCTGTGATACCCCGAGGCGGCTTAGGGACAAGATGATTGGTTCTCCTGTCGAGGCATCCTACCCATGCAGTCTGGGACTCATGGGAAGTACCTCTCATCTAATCAATGAGCAAGGAAATGGGGTTAGGGATTGTTGACTGCTGGAGTAGCACCTGACGATTATTTGACGACTCCATGCCCAAGGATGATCCAGAGGACACTTGTACCATCAGATGTCATCAGTCAACAGAGTTTTTCAACTCTCCTTCTATCTTCTCATCATCTTTCTTCTTTGTACCCAGATTCCACACCCTGCGGGGAATTGTAATAAGTGATGCTAGTATGATGTTTCTTGAATTTGTAACAGGCCTAGGATGTGGGACTC